>JAKSZT010008638.1:1955457-1996901 GCA_026826555.1 Tolypeutes matacus | reverse complement strand
TATAAGATCAACGCTCAAAAATCAGTAGCATTTCTGTACACCAATAACCAGCAAACTGAGGAGGAAATCAGGAATAAAATACCATTTACAATAGTAAACAAAAGAATCAAATACCTAGGAATAAATTTAACTAAAGATGTAAAGGACTTATGTACAGAAAACTACACAACACTGTTAAAGGAAATCAAAGAAGACTTAAATAAATGGAAAAATATTCCCTGTTCATGGATGGGAAGACTAAACATCATCAAGATGTCTGTCCTACCCAAACTAATCTACAGATTTAATGCAATCCCAATAAAAGTCAACACTATATTTTTTAAGGAACTGGAAAAACTAACCACAAAATATATTTGGAGAGGCAAGAGGCCCCGAATTGCCAAAGATATATTGAAAAAGAAAAATGAAGTTGGAGGTATCACATTACCTGACTTTAAAACATACTACAAAGCTACGGTGATCAAAACTGCGTGGTACTGGCACAAGGATAGACCTACTGACCAATGGAACCGGATTGAGAGTTCTGATATAGATCCTCGCATATACAGTCATCTGATATTTGACAAGGCCACGAAACCCACTCAACTGGGAGAGAGTGGCCTCTTTAACAAGTGGTGCTTGGAGAACTGGATATCCATATCCAAAAGAATGAGAGAAGAATACCATCTCACACCTTATTCAAAAATCAACTCAAGATGGATCAAAGATCTAAATATAAGAGCCAAAACCATAAAAACATTGGAAGATAATGTAGGGAAGCATCTACAGGACCTTGTAATAGGAAATGGTTTCATGAACTTCACAGCCAAAGCACAAGCAGTAAGAGAAAAAATTGATAAATGGGATCTCTTCAAAATTAAAAACTGCACCTCTAAGGATGTTATTAAGAAAATAAAAAGGCAACCAACCCAATGGGAAATATATTCGGCAACCATATATCTGATAGGAGCCTATTATCCTGCATATATAAAGAAATCCTTCACCTCGAAAATAAAAGGACAAACAACCCATATAAAAATTGGGCAGGTGACCTGAAAAGACACTACTCCAAGGAAGAAATACAAATGGCTAAAAAGCACATGAAAAAATGCTCAACATCACTTGCTACCAGGGAAATGCAAATCAAAACTACAATGAGATACCCATCAGAATGGCAGCTATTAAAAAAACAGGAGACACTAAATGTTGGAGAGGATGTGGAGGAATGGGAACCCTCATCCACTGCTGGCGGGACTGCGGTATGGTCCAGCCACTGTGGAGGACAGTTTGGCGGTTCCTCAGAAAACTAGCAATAGATCTTCCGTATGATTCAGCAATTCCACTGCTGGGTATATACCCAGAAGAACTGAAAACAAAAATACAAACAGATATATGCACACCAATGTTCACAGCGGCATTGTTCACCATTGCCAAAAGTTGGAATCAGCCCCGGTGCCCATCAACAGACGAATGGATAAGCAAAATGTGGTACATTCATTCAATGGAATATTACTCAGCTGTAAGAAGGAACAAAGTGCTAACACATGGAATAACGTGGATGAATCTTGAAGACCTTATGTTGAGTGAAGCAAGCCAGGCACTGAAGGATGAACAGTATATGACCTCACTGATCTGAACTGAGGAAAGTGAGCAGTCTCTCAGAACCATTGTCTGAAAGATACGTTAACAAAGGAGAGTAAGAGAAGAGCAGGCTTTGAGCCTTCATCCATATGGACATAATCTATGGTAAAGGGATAGAGTGTGGTTGCATGTTGGGGGATGGGGCAGATGAGTGGTGGTGCTCCTGTGTTGGGTGGTGCAGCACTGGGGGGTGGGTGGATTAGGAAGGGCTGGTTCAAATCCCCAGGGCATTTAACTGTGAATCTTGACATTCCATGGGTTGTGAGAAGGGGGTATCATGGGCCCTGGTTGGCTGGGGAGAAGGGAACAGTCAAGATCTAATGGGTTGTTTGGTGGTCATGGGGAAGGTTTTTCATTACCTTACAGTAATGGACAGAGGACATGGTAAATATCATCAAAATTATTAAACTGTATCATCTAAATTGTAAACTATACTGTAAATCACTGACAATGTTTAGTTGCTATATTTTGCTATCTGCCTAACAGTTATAACAATGGTAACAACCAAAAAAAAGGGGGGGGAGTTAATATGGGGTGGGGAAGCGGGGGTGGTTTGGTATCCTGGAGTCTCCGGCACTCTGTGTGTGACTTTGCTGTGACCTAAAACTTCTTTGAAAATTAAATGAAAAATTGGGAGACAATGGGGATTGAGAGGAGGAAGGTGTCATGGCACACCAGACATCCGATAACACAGCGATAAATGGAAGGCAAAAGGTGAAAAGAGAAGAGAGAAAGGGAAAAAAAATGAATATATATATTTATATTTATATTTTAAAGACATTTCCCTTGCTTTTTTGCCCAAATTTTGAATGTCCCAATCCACTAATTATATTTTATTTTGTTTTGTTCTTTGTTTGATTATTTGTTTTCTTTTCCTTCTCTCTTTTTTTTTTTTTTCCCCTGAGTTTCCTTATGTTTGTCTCTTGCATGTACGCTTATCACACTTGTTTCTTTTTCCTAGTACGTGTATTTGATTATTTTATGGACTAAATGTTCACGGAGGATTTGGATCACAGAAGGGTTACAATGGGTACTGCGGGGGATTATTGTGGGGGTGTCTGGGGGTGTTTCGTGGGGATTGGTTCATACGAATATACATGAAAGATATACAAAATCTTTCAAAGGATCGGGGGATGGGGTATGGTCACAATGGGTGGATAATCACACAATAAATGAGGGAATCTGAATTCCTAGCCTGGAAAGCTCTGCCACAGTCTCCAAGTGAGCAACAATAGTCCTCTGAGTTTAGGGACAGTGCCTGTCAAAATCGAATGACCCACTGATGTTTTTTGTTGTTGTTGTTGTTTTGCTTTTTATTGATGACTACCCTTGTGAGTCTTTGCTCTTGTAAATGAGACTTAGTCTGCAGTTGTGGGGTGCCTAAGGGTTGCCACCTGAGAGCCTCCTTCTTGCTCAAATGTGGCCTCTCTCTAAGCCAAACTCAGCATATGATTGCATTACCTTCCCCCCAACGTGGGACATGACTCCCGGGGATGAGCCTCCCTGGCAACGAGGGATTAATACCAAGTGCCAACTGGCAGCTTTGCACAGTGGCAGTATCGTAGCCAATGAGGTTTATCCGAGGCACGATTATTGCTAATCGAAAACTTTTCCCAAGTGCCAACTGGCAACACAACTGGAAAAAGACCTTGAATAAAAGGGGGAAATGGTAAAGACAAAGGAGTTCAAGTGGCTAAGAGACTTCAAAGAGAGTCGGGAGGTCATCCCAGAGGTAACTCTTATGCACACCTCAGTAGGAGCTCATAGAACATCTAAGTACCTATCACCCCACTCAGTGGGGTTCCTGAGAGCTCCAGAGACACCCTGGTCCTATATAAGGGGGGATAGCCCCAGAGACTGATGCCTTATCAGTGGGTTCTATTTTGGAATCTGTGCTCCTGAGAGTGACAGAATTAGACTCAAATAAGTCCTCCTTGCACAGGGTTCATCAGTCCCTTCTATTCACACCTATATGTGATACAGAAGTTTTTAGGTATACTTCCAGAGACTGGAGCCTCTGGCCTACTTATGTGCCAGGTGTGCGTGGAATCTCAGTGGAGCTGCAACTCCTACCCTACAGCTCAATGGACTCATCCAAGTCACGTGGCTAGGAGACAACGATGGGCAACGGCCATCCCAGGGAATGGAGAGGGCCTGCATCTGCAGGCAGGATCATCCCACCCACCATATCCATGGGATATAAGCCCTCTCTCACTTGGAGTTGGAGTGGACATCACCATCCCAGTCCCCTCAGGATTGGGGGAAGAACTATGGACTAGAATCAACTTGATGGTATTCTCTTGTTCACATATGGTGATTCTAGCAATTCAAGAAATTATAACAATGAGGTGGAGCCAGTGGCCACTTGACACTTTTGGAGTAGGGAGGGAACGAGCAGTTGAAATACAGTGGCTTCTTTGGGAGTTGGAGGCTGTCCTGAGTACTGTTGTGGCAACGGATGTAGGCCATTTTAAATCAGCACACACCACTCAGAACTGAGTGGGAGAGAGTGTGGTCTACAGTGTGAACTGTGGTCAATGGTTGGTGGCAAGGCTCCAGGATGTGTAAGCTCATTGAGGGTGGTGGGCCACACTGTGGGAGATGTTTGTGTGGGATGTGATGGGAGGTGTGGGAGATGGGCAACATGGGAATCCCAGTGGGTTCCATGTAATATTTTGGGTAATCTAAGCACCTCTTAAAATATATGTATATATATATATAAACAACATTTTTGTAAGCAAATACACATATATGCATATATATTTATATATCATTTTGCAAATGTTTGTATGTATTGTGAGAATTTTGATTTTTACCCATAATAAAAAAAAATGCAATATAATAAAATGACCTCTTTTTTAATCACCAAAATGTACATTACCAAAAATTGAAAAAATGTTTACTTTGATGAAATTGTTAATGTCATCTAGATTATCTAATTTTTTCTTTTTTTTTTTTTTGGCTGTACAGTTTTTTATAGTACCTTCTCATAATACTTTTTATTTCTGTGGGTTTGGTATTCATGTCCCCCATTTTATTTCTGAATTTAGTTATTTGCATCATTGCTCTTTTTTTGTCAGTGTAATAAAAGTGTTTTCAATTTTATTGACTTTATTGGCTTTTCTGCTTCTCTCTATTGCTCTTTTACATTTCATTTAATTTATTTTAACTCTAACCTTGGTTATTTCCTTACTTCTGCGATTAACAGGTAAAATTAGTTCTTCTTACTCTAGATCCTCCTGTTGTGAGGTTTGGTCTCTGTTTTGAGATTTATTTTCTTTTTAGATGTAAGCAATAACTTAATGGGTATAGTGCTAATTATAGGTTCAAGTAAAAGAGTCAGAAGATCCCTGTGTAGGAAAATTATAAAAGAGTCTAACTCTCTTACATTAGAGAAATAAGTTAACATATATTCCAAGGTAAGACTCACCAATAGGGTGCCAATTTCCTGGGGTTGACTGCCCTTCCTATAACGTCCAGCTCTCTCTAGAGCCATTAGGAGCACAACTTCTTGAGACATTACTTACCGTGGCAGTCAGTGAGATCCTCCTGATACTTCCATAAGTGTAATCTTGACCTCCCAACTCGTTTTGAAATCTCTTAGCTGTAAAAACACATTTGTGTTTGAAATTGCCCCCCTATGGCCCAGGACTTTTTTCCAAATTCATCACCAGCTGGTGTTTCATAATAATCCCTAAGTGCCGGGGAGTCTCATCCCTGAGAGTCATGTCCCATGCTGGGGTGAGACTGTGAGCTTATATGATGAGTTTGGCATAGAAAAGGGCCACAATAGAGCAAAAAGGAGACTTTTAGGGGGTAACTTTTAGGCAATATGTAATACTAGGCTAAGTTTCAATTTCACAAGAACAATGTTCATAAGTAAAAGCATCAATATCAAGGGCTTGGCATTTTAGTCTGTCCTCCTTCACATAGTTCTGCCCATGTACTCTCGGGATTCTTGCCATTCTATTAGAGAATGTAGCAGGTCTCCCCAGGATGGAAATTCAATATTCTTTTGGTTATTGTGTGGGTTCCCACCAGCCGAGACAAAATCCAATGACCACTTGAACATGTTATTTCATAGAGGCATGCCCTGGGAGCACCCCTCTCCACACATTCCCCCATTACTGACACCACACACCTGTGATCATCCCCATCCCCCAAAAAGCAAAAAATGAATAAATATAATAAAAAATAAAATAATAATAATAGAAATAGCAAATAAAGTACAAAAATAGAAATAAAAGTTTCATTATGCCTTTCATTACCATAAAATATGTATAGTGACAATATCTTCTGTATGTTCCCCAGTGTCTTATTTTTTTTCACTTTACATTCAAAGAAGCTTTAGGTTACAGAAAAGTCATAGAAAATAGAGGGGATTCCCATATATCCTCCCCCTCCACCTTTCATATTTTCCCCTATTAATAGCATCTTACAATGAGTATGGTACATTTATTACAATTGATGAACAAATATTGAAGCGTTGATATTAATCATGGTCAATGGTTTACATTATGGCTTACATTTTGCACTGTACACTGTAATGGGATTTCAAAAAATTTATAATGGCCTATATCCATCATTGCAAGATCATGCAGAACAATTCCAAGGCCCTAAAATTGCCCTATCTGCCTTCTGTTCTATTCTTCCCTCCACCTCCCCTTGGGACCTATGGCCACCACTAGGTTTCAATTTTTGAAGAATGAAATTCAGAGTACCACACAATAATACTGCTCTGTTTTCTTTTATTAAGCACTGCCTTTGCTTTTGAGAGAGTTTTGCCCCACTATTTGAGAACATAGCAGGACTTCCCAGGATGTGAGTTTAATCTATCTTATTTATTAAGTGTGTCTCCAAACAGTGAGATAATACACAATGACAAGATGAACACTTTCATATTCCATAAAAGCATGCCCTGGGTGCACCCTATCCCACATACCCTCCTCCCCTGACGCCATGCACCAGTAACCCTCCCCTGCCACATGTGCCCAAAGAACATTTCCACTATTGTATTTTCAACCACAACCTAAAAATCTCCAGAGTTCACCTATTCCTTCCTACAGCCACACCCTAGTTCAATGGACAGTCCAACCCAACTGACCCCACACTGTTCACCCTCACATTCATGTACCATCGACCCCACTCACATCCTTGCACCAACATTACCACTATCCACAGCCAAACAGCCACCTTCCACCTTATCATACTTTCTGTCCAGATTGAGCATCAACTCACTACACTCTACACCCTGTATGTCTCCTGATAACTTATCTTCCATTCACTAGCTCTGGGAGTCTGTTCAATATGGTTAGGTCTTATGAGTGAGGTCATGCAATATTTGTCCTTTAGTGACTGGCTTACTTCATTCAACATAAGTTTCCAAGATTCCTCCATGTTGTTGTGTGTGTCAGTACTTCATTCTTACCACTGAATAATATTCCATTGTATTATTATAGCACATTTTGCTTATCTATTCATTTGTTGGTGGACACTTAGGCTGCTTCCAACTTTTGGCAACAGTGAATAATGCTGCTATGAATATTGGTGTTCACATATCTGTTCTTTCTTCTACTTATAATTCTTTTGGATATTGTATTAGTCAGCCAAAGGAGTGTTGATGCAAAGTATGAGAAATCTGTTGGCTTTTATAAAGGGTATTTATTTGGGTTAGAGCTCACAGTAACAAGGCCATAAAGAGTAAGTTACTTCCCTCACCAAAGTCTGTTGCCACGTTTTGGAGCAAGATGGTTGCTGTTCTCTGTGAGGGTTCAGCCTTTCTCTTCTTCTTAAGACTCCATGGTCCCAGCTTCTTAAAATCTCAGCTATGGGCCTGCATAAGTCTCATCTCTCTTCCCAGGGCTCACCTTTTTCTGGGCCAAACTGCTCTGCTCTCTCCATAAGGCTAGCTATAAACTATCAGGCAAATGGCTGGGCTTTTTCTGCGGCTCCAGCATCAAAAAACTAAGTTCTTTCTTCTGCCTGTAGTTTTCTGTGTGAGTCTCCACCCACCAAGGGGATGGAAACTCAACATCCTACTGACATGGCTGAATCAAAAGCCTTAATTTTAATTTTAATCAAGTAAAAGTGAAACTTCTGTAGTTTTGTAGTATGCTTTAAAGTCATTTAGCATGATTCCTCCAATTTTGGTTTGGTTTTTTTCCAATATGTTTTTGGCTATTCAGGACCTCTTGCTTTTCAAAGCAAATTTAATAATTGTCATTTCCAGTTCAGTAAAATATGCTGTTGTAATTTTTATCAGGGTTCTGTTAAATGAGTAAATCAATTTGGGTAGAACAGACACCTTAATGATGTTTAGTCTTCCAATCCATGAACAGGAAATATTCCTCCATTTATTTAGGTCTTCTTTGACTTCCTTTAACAATGTTGTGTAATTTTCTTTATACAAGTCCTTTACATCTTTAGATAAATTTATTCTTAGATATTTGATTCTTTTAGTTGCTATTGTAAAGGGAATTTTTCTTTCTATTTCTTCCTCAGATTGCTCATTATTGGTGGACAGAAATGCTACGGATTTTTCTGTGTTGATCTTATATCCTTGCACTTTACTGAACTCGTCTATCAGCTCTAAAATTTTTGTTGTAGGTTTTTCAGGGCTTTCTACATATAGGATCATGTCACCTTCAAATAGTGAAATATTTACTTCTTCCTTTCACATTTCAATTCCTTTTTTTTTTTTTTTCTTTCCCTTTCTTGCCCAAGACCTCAAACAAGTATTTCTAACAAAATGTTAAATAAGAGAAGTGACAGAGGGCATCCTTGTATTGTTAAAGATCTTAGAGTGAAAGCCTTGAGCATTTCACCATTGAGTAAGATGTTAGTGGTGGGTTTTTCGTATATTTCCATTTATCAAGTTGAGGAAGTTTCCTTCTATTCCTTTCTTTGGCAGTGTTTTCTGTGTCAATAGAGTTGATCATGTGATTTTTTTCTTTTGATCTGTTAATGTGGTGTATTACATTGATTGATCTACTTATGCCAAATCATCCTTGCATACCAGGAATGAAACCCACTTGATCTTGGTGTCTAATTCATTTGATGTGTTGTTGAATATGATTGACAAGTATTTTGTTGACTATTTTAGCCTCTAAGTTAGAGAGATTGGTCTGTAGTTTCCTTTTCCAGTGTTTTCTTTATGTAGTTTTGGTATTAGTGTGATGCTGGCATCATTGAATGAGTTAGGTAATGTTCTCTCCACTTCTATTTTTTGGAAGTTTATGTAGGATTGGTGTTAGCTCTTTCTGGAATGATTGGTAGAATTCACCAATAAAGCTTTCTGGTCCTGGTCTTTTTGAGGTTGTGAGGTTTGTGATGACTAATTTAATCTTGTTACTTCTGATTGTTCTGTTGATTTTTTTCTATTTCTTCTTTCATCAATGTAGGCTGCTTGTGTGTTTCTTGAAATTTGACCATTTCACCTCGGTTATACATATTGTTGACATGATTTTTGGAAGTATCCTCTTATGATATTCTTCATTTCTGTGTTATCAGTTGTGATATCCCTTCTTTTGATTTTTATTTCATTTTAATTATTTTCACCTTTACTCTTTTTTTTTCTTTGTTAGTCTAGCTAAAGTTTGTCAATTTTATTAATTTTCTAAAAATACTAGCTTTTGGTTTTGTTAAAATTTTCCTGTTAAATTTTGTATGGTCAATTTCACTTATTTCTGCTCTAATCTTTGTTATTTCTTTCTTTCTGCCTGCTTTGATGTTAGTTGTTGTTCTTTTTCTAATTCTTCCAGGTGATCTGTTATCTTTGACTTTAGCTCTTTCTTCCTTTTTAATATAAGCATTTATGGCTATAAATTTCCCTCTCAGCGCTGCTTTTGCTGCCTCCCAAAAGTTTCAATACATTGTGTTCTCATTTTCATTTGTTTCATGGTACTGATTTATTTTGCAATTTCCTCCCTCATCCACTGATTGTCTAAGAGTGTGTTGTTTAACTTCCATATTTTTTGCCTATTCTTGTTTTCTGCCCCTTATTAATTTCCAACTTCCTTCCTTCTGGAAAAGAGTAATTACTTTGCATAATTTTGATCTATCTAAATTCATTGATACTTGTTCTGTAACCTAGCAAGTGGTCAATTCTGATGAATGACCCATATTCATTCCAGAAATGTAGTATATTTCTATTAGCTGTAATTCTTCTAATATATTATTCAAGTTTTCTGTTTCTTTATTAATCCTCTGTTGAGATGTTCTGTCTAATGGTGAAATGGTGTAGTAAATTTCCTCACTATGATTGTAGAGGCATCTATTTCTTGCCTTAATTTTGCCAGTGTTTTCCTCATGTATTTTATGGAGCCCTGGTTAGTTGCATAAATATATTTGATTGAACTTTCTTCTTGATATAGTGCCCCTCTTAATATATAGTGTCCTTTCTCTTTTACAATGATTTTGCATTTAAAGTCTATTTTCTTCCATATTAGTATAATTACTCCCTCCCTTTTTTCAATTATCTCAGAAGTCTAAGTTGATGAATATATGAATCTTGGAAATATTGGTCATTTGGTTCTCTGGGAAAGAAGATCCTGTTATTAATTTCATTGGAGAAAAGTTATTTGCATCTTTTTATTGCAATATTAAATATATCTAAGATTTATCAAGTGTACAGTGTAAATTTTGAAAAGAATCATGACTGAATTTTAAAGTGAAATGCTCTCAGGCTACTAAAGCTGTTATAATAGTTAGTGTATCTATGTCCTCAGAATAATCCTGGGTCTGTATAACACAGTGAACCCTGCTGTGGATGATGGACTGTGATTAACAGAAGAAATATGAGAACAATCTTTCATAGACTATAAAAATATACAATTAAAACACATGGTGTTATATCCATGGGATATAAGCCCTCTCTCACTTGGAGGTGGAATGGACATCACCATCCCAGTCCCCTCAGGATTGGGGGAAGAACTATGGACTAGAGTGGACTTGATGGTATTCGGTTGTACACATATGGTGATTCTAGCAATGGAAGAAATTATAACAATGAGGTGGAGCCAGTGGCCACTTGACAATTTTGGGGCAGGGAGGGGACGAGCAGTTGAAATACATGGGCTTCTTTGGGATTTGGAGGTTGTCCTGAGTACCATTGTGGCAACGGATGTAGGCCATTTTAAATCAGCACACACCACTCAGAACTGTGTGGGAGAGAGTGTGGTCTACGATGTGAACTGTGGTCTATGGTTGGTGGCAAAGCCCCAGGATGTGTAAGTCCATTGAGGGTGTTGGGCCACACTTGTGGGAGATGTTTGTGTGGGATGTGTTGGGAGGTTTGGGAGGTGGGCAACATGGGAATCCCAGTCGGTTCCGTGTAATATTGTGGGTAATCTAAGCACCTCTTAAAATATATTTATATATATATAAATAACATTTTTGTAAGCAAATGCACATATATGCATATATATTTATATATCATTTTACAAATATTGGTATGTATTGTGAAAATTTTGATTTTTATGCACAATAAAAATAAATAAATAAAAAAACACATGGTGTTAATAGTATGGTGGATTGAGGGAGAAATACACCAAATGTAAGATATGGATTATAGTTAGTCATAATATTTTGATGATGTTCTTTCCTAATTTGTAACTAATGTTCCACAGCAATGGAAGATGTTGATGATGGGGCAATATAGGGGAATCCTGTATAGTATCCATGATTGTTTTGTAAAACTCATAAGTTCTCTAATAAAAACAAAACGAAACAAAACAAAAGCAATTGTATTAATCCAGTGTTTCATAAAAAAGAAATGAAATACTTAAAAAATCTAATCCACAATATTTACTTTATAATCATAATAGGATTAACATTTATTCACATTTCATTATTTAACAATTCATACTATTCTCTAAATTCTCATTTCACTCTAGTCACCTTTATTCCATCTGCAATCCTTCCCACACCTATTATCTTCAAATCAATATTCACCAAATGTTTGCTCACTCTTCAATCTCCCATGCTCTACCGAAGTTGAATCCAGTCTATATATCTTTTCTTTCCTTGGAGGGACTTCTCTCCCTTTGGAATTTAGTTCACTTGATGGTCTTAGAACATGAACTCTCTGGTAGGACATTAAATGTTCTGTTATATAGTTTATTCAGCTTTTTCTCATTATCAGGATAGAACTAATGTTCCCTTGTGATGTTCAACCTCTTACACAGAAGCAGAAATTTAAGAATCATTTTCAAGTCTGCACCAATTCAAATTTTGGCTTTTATATTATTTATAACCTATTTTTTGCTTCTTTAAATTTACCTTCCTTTTTATAATTTCTTTTTTTCAATGAATACTCTTTTATTATTTTACCTTTGCCTTAATACCAAAATATAAGGTTAAAATATTATACGAAATTACACTTAAGAGGAGTTTCATAGGTTTTTATATGGAGTATATTCCTTATAATTTAATACAAACTTTTTTTATAATTTCAGTCATGATTTATGTTTTTAGTTATTCACAACATAGCGATGAGTTTTTAGTTTCCAATCACTTGAGTGATTTGAGATTATGCTTTATTTTATAGATACAATTTTCATTTGGACTATGTAAATCTTTTCCTTTAAAAGTCCTTGAGGTTTTCACTCTGAATTACCATTATTGATATTCATAAATGTTTCATTTACATTGTAAAATAAGCTGCATTATGCAACAGTAGGATGCAATTTTAACATCTGACCATTATATGCAACGTTTATTTTTTTCTCAGCTCTTCACTATTGTTATTATATTCTTTTGATTTTCTCTGGAAGTCTCAATAATGGTCCCCAATATGGCCATGAATTAATAATACTCAGAAACTGTGGATATCAACATTTTAGGGAATAAGGTCTGTACAAATAATGGGTTAACCATGTGAGTCTAATGCAATAACAAGGGTCCATATAAGAGGGAGGAAAAGGAGGCAGAGTCAGACAGAAAACAAAATGACAAGAGAAGCAAAATAAGATTTGGAGATGCTATGTACACTGATGGTTTTGAAGATGGAAAAAAAAATGGTGCATGGGTGAAGGACTGCAAGGAACATAGCTCTAAAATCTTAGAACTGGTCAGAAAATAGAATTCTGCCATATAGTCTCCAGAGGGATCTCAGGCTTACTGGCACCTTGATTTTGGCCCAATGAAAACCAATTCAGAATTCTAACCCACAGAAATATAAAATAAAAATGTTATTGGGAAGCGGCTGTGGCTCAATCAGTGGGGCTCCCGTTTGCCATGTGGGAGGCCCCGGGTTCGGTTCCCGGGGCCTCCTGGTGAGGGCGGGCCCGCCCGCACGGCGTGGTTGGCTGACCCAGCAAGCACAGGCAGCAAGGGGGGGATAAATGAATAAATAAATAAAATCTTTAAAAAAAAAAAAATGTTATTTTCTTTTAAGCCACTAGTTTTGTGGTAATCTGTTATAACAGCAATAGGAAACTAATACATCCATTCATCAATAGCAGAAATATGTTAAAATGTGCCCCCAATATAACTATTTCTTCAATTTATGCTTGTGGCTCTACACAAGTTTAGAATTTTTATGTCATCCTGGAAAATAAAATACTCATAACTAAATATGATCTATCTTAATGTAAGTGACCTTTTGTGACATGTTAATATTGTCTGGAAATATAATTATTTAATCAGCTTTATTTTAGTTAGTATTTTCCATATATATATATATATATATATTTCCATTATTCTGTCATTTTAAATTATCAATCCTTACATTCCAGATGTATCTACTATCATAGCATACCAACAGAAATTTTAAATTAGGTGTACCAATCCTTTGTAAGAGAGGCTTTATTCAATTTATATTTGGTGGCATACACTATTTGACTGTTTCTTATGGTTTTCAGATGTCGCATTTTTTACAAATTGAAGGCCTGTGTCAACCCTGTGTTGAGAAAGTCTATTGGCATCAATTTTCCAACAGCTTATGCTCATTATGTGTCCCTGAGTCACATTTTAATTAATCTGTGCACATTGTTTTTCTTAGACATAATGCTATTGCAAACGTAATAGACTATAGTATATTGTCAAAATAACTTTTATAGACAGTTTTAGTTATATAACAAAACAAAATTTTTTGTGTAAATCATTTTATTGCAATATTAACTTTATTCAGTTGGTCTGCTACACAAACCTGCAATATCTTTGAGGTCTGCCCATATTATAAATGTTGAGATGTTTTATTTATTTGTAGAATCAATAATTTAAATTATTTTTAGAGTAAACAGTTCAAAATGAACAAAGGAACTCTGATGTATGGTGGGCTGTAATTTTTGTGAATCAAGGTCAGAAGAAAAGCTCCTTTATCTTTAAAGAAGCTTTAGGATACAGAAAAGTCACACAAAGAATATAGGGGATTCACATATAACCAACACCCTTCCTCTTCCCCCCTCTCCCCTATTAATAACATTTTACATGTGGATGGTACATTTGTTAAAATTGATGTGCAAATATTGAAGCATTGCTACTAACTATGATTTATGGTTTACAATTTTGTTTATACTTTGTATCATACACTTTTATAGGTTTTGATAAAATTTGAAGTGGCCTGTATCCATTATTGCAAGATCATGCTGAACAATTCTAATGCCCTAAAAATGCCCTACATTCCATCTATTTCTATTCTTCCTTCCCTTTCTCCTCACAGTCTATGGTAACCACTAAGTTCCAATTTGTGAAGAATAATATTCATAGTTAATTTGAATAATATTGAGGTTTGACATATTGGTGTGTTTTCTTTTATTGGGTACTGCCTATGTTCTCAAGTGATTCTGTCCTTCTAATTGAAAACATAGCAGGACTCCCGAGGATAAGATTTTGATATTTTGTTGTTTATTGTGTGGATCTCCACCCCATTATATAATACATTATGACAAGATGAACACTTACATATTCCAGAGAAGCCTGCCCCAAGTGTACCCTGTCCCATATAACTCCCACCTGGGAGCCTTGTATGATGATATGCATGTTTGTTTTGTAAATTCACAACTTTTACCATACACTTATTGTTTATGTATGTTCATCTATGAATGATATACCTCAATAAAATATTATTTTTTGAAAAAGACCCTAAAATATATCTTTCAAATATCTAAAAATTATATAATATAGAAGAAATATTGTCTATCAAATTTGATTGTTGGTATCTCCATGTACAAATTATTTGTTTTTCAAAACTATGTTATTTTGATTTTATATATCAGACCTATAGTTTTTAAATTGTTGCTTGCTTATACCTCTAAGTAAATCAGGTAATGTATTTTTTAAAATTTTATTGAAGTATATCATTATATCATTCATACATGAACATACAAAAACAATAAGTGTATAGTAAAAGTTGTGGACTTACAAAACAAACATGCATAACATCATTCAGGGCTCCCATACATCAGCCCACCACCAATACCTTGCATTGTTGTGAAACATTTGTTAGAAATTATGAAAGAATATCATCAAAGTATTACTATAGTACTAACTATAGTCCATAGCTTACATTTGTTTTATTTTCCCCCAAACCACCCTATTATTTTATTTATTTATTTAGTTTTATTCATTTTTATCCCCCATCCCCCACCCCCACCCCCGTTTTTGCTGGGTTTTTTTTGTCCAGTTGCTGGGCAATTCTCTGTGTCTGTTCCCTGCTCTCTCTTCTCATCCTTCTTCCCCTGACTTTACCAGGATTCGATCCTTGGAACCTCTGATGTGGGAGAGAGGCATCCAACCACCTGCACCACCTTAGTTTCTGTTTTTTTGGTGCGTCTCATTCTTGGCTTTCCCTTGTGTCACTTTCCTGTTATGTCATCATCTTGCTGAATGGCTCGGTAGCGCCTGACAGCACACCCATGCACAGGACCTGGTGGCACACCTGCATATAGGGACTGGCAATGCACCCATGCATGGGGCCTGGGGGACTCACCCACTTGTGGGGCCTGATGGCACACCTGCATGTGGGGCCTGATGGCCCATGCACCTTCTATGTTTTTCTTTTTTTTCTTTTTTCCGGGAGGTCCTGGGGATCAAACCCAGATCCTTCCATATGGGAGATGGACGCCCAACCATTTGAGCGACATCCACCCCCCTGCTATATCTCTTAAGGTTGACCAAAGATACCTAGAGTTACGGTCATTTCTCATACAGGATGGTCATATAATAAATCAGGCTTGGTTTATCACCAGCGTTCTAAAAACCAGGCCTAGGAAGAAAAACTAGGTCTGGGGACACATGCATGGTTTCTAATATAGCGAATGTTTAGCTTACCCTGATTATCACAAAATCAGGACAGTGAAAATATTCACAATCAAGTATTATTTTAGTTAGTTATTTACTTTAGATTGTTTAGAAATTGCTCAGGGTAAGTAAAAACAATTAAGCAAATATGTAAATAGAAAGATGTATGATATAAACTTCATAAAATAAAACTGTTTTTATCTTCTAACCCAAACATATTTAAGGATAAATTATCAGAAAGTAGATAGGTTTCTTGATTGATTTAGCTAAGTATAAGTATATATTGTCAAATTAAATTTAAATATGATTTTTTCATTAATCAATTCTATCACTAATGTATGTAGTTTTGTTTTATTATTTCCAGTAAAATGATGAAATTTTTTATTTTTCATTTTTTAAAAGATACTTATATTACATAAATGTTATATAAAAATATAGGGATTCTTATATGCCCCACTCCCCACATCTCCCACACACCCCCACACCCTCCCATATAAACCTTCTTAATTAGTGTGGCACATTCATTGCAATTGATAAATGCATCCTGGGGCTTTGCCTCTGAGCTTGGACCATAGTTCACATTGTAGTTTACACTCTCTCCCACAGAGTTCTGCATGTTATTTGGTGATATAAAATGACTTATATCTGTCATTGCAATGTCATTCAAGATGATTCCCAAGTCCTGAAAAAGCCCCCCTATTACAACTGTTTTTTCCTCTCTCTGCCCTCAGAGTCTCCAGTGGTCACTGCCTCCACATCAAAGTCATCATTTCTTCCAATGCTAGAATCATAATATGTCTATAGTAGAATACCAGTAAGTCCACCCTAGTCCATAGTTCATTCCCCAATCCTGAGGATTCTGGGATGAGGATGTCATGCCACCTCTAATTGGGTGAAGGCTTCAATCTCATACAGCTGATGGATGGGACTATCTTGCTTGCAGCAATTGTCACCTCTCATTTCCTTGGTATGGAGGTTGCCAATCTTCACCTCCTTGTTAGTTTTCCTGAATGAGTCCAATGAACTGGAGTGTAGGTGATGCAACTCTGCTGAGGTTCTGGGCCCAGTTGGCATATGGACAACCCAAAGACTTCAGTCTCTGGATGTACACCTACAAACTCCAGCACCAAGTATAGGTTCAAATAGAAGGGACAGTTGAGCCATGTGTAGGGAAGCCATAATTGAGTCCAACTCTGTCACTCTCAGGAGCACAACTCCAAAGTAGGGCCCACTGGCAAGGCACCAAACTCTGGAGCTATCTGCTCTGATCATAAGACCTGAGTGTCTCCAGAGCTCTCAGGAGCCCCAGTATTTGGGAGTAATATCCACTTTGGCAGTCTATGAGATCCTGCTGAGACGTGCATAAGTGTTACCTCTGGGAGGACCTCCCAACTCACTTTGAAGTCTCTTAGCCATATAAACTCATTTGTCTTTACCTTTTCCCCATTTTATTTGAGGTCTTTTCCCAGTTGCATTCTAGTTGGTGCTTGGTAGTAATCCCTTGGTGCCACGGAGGCTCATCCCTGGGAGTCATGTCCCATAATGACAGGAAGGTAACCAACTGAATAAACCCACCAAGATAAAAAGATTACTAGACAGCAACAAAAAGTTACAAACTATACTAAGAAACAGGAAGATATGACCCAGTCCATTGAACAAACTAAAAACCAGGAGGAAAAACAGAACCTTGAACAACTAATCAAAGATGTCCAAACAAATATCATGGGCCAACTTAATGACGTGAAAGAAGGGATTAAGGATATTAAGAAGACACTGGGAGAACATACTGAAGAAATTGTAAGCATACATAAAAAGATAACAGATATGATAGTAATAAATGGCACAATCCAAGAAATTGAAAAGACACTGGAAGCATGTAACAGCAGATTTGAACAGGCTGAGGAAATAATTAGTGATGTGGAAGACAGTACATCTGAAATCAAACAGATAGTAGAACAGATAGATAGTAGATAGTAGAAGAGATAGCTACCTTAGCTCATTGAATTCACAATTTTGAGGGAAGAGGAATGAATAGGTGTGTTTGTGGTGTGCTCTATGAAAAACAAAGACATTTAAAATTTAGATTATTTTCTTATACCAAATTACTTCAATGTATCAGATTAAAAAAAAATGGATTGTAATTTTTAAACCACAATGAATATCTATATTTTATTAGTTAGGTGAAGTATTGAAAATTAAAGTATACCTTATCTAGCTGTTTCATTAGACAGCAAATGCTGAAATAGTTAATAAATCAGATTTCTTGAAAAAATACACATGTGCTCCAAGTCTAACAATTAGATACATACATACATACATATATATATATGCTTCCAAAGAATGATTTATTAGGACACTGCTGAAGAATGTATTTTACAATAAATGCTTTTCATTTTTTTCTCTGTATTTGATGGCACATTTTCTTAACAGCTGCATTCATTTCTTTCTTCCTCATACAGTAGATAACAGGGTTCAAAGTGGGTATGATGATGGAATAAAGTATAGCAGCCAATCTCCCTTGGATTGGAGAATAGCTGGATACAGGTCTTAGGTACATGGAACTCCCAGTTCCATAAAACAGGAGAAGAGTGGTCAGGTGAAAGGAACAGGTTGAGAAGGCTTTCAGCAGCCTTGTGCATGATTGATCTTGATGGTGGTAGAGATGGTGCAGATCTAAGAGAGTACACTGAAAACAAAGGCTCTCAGGAAAATGCAACTGCTGTATATAAAGATCAATTCTTCACTTACCAAGTGGTAGTCAGCACAAGAGAGCCTCATGACAGGAGGAATGTCACAGAAAAAGTGATCAATGACATCAGGTCCACAGAAAGGGAGGGAGAATGTGTTTTTGGCATGGAAAATGGAGTAGAGGGCCCCAGAATTCCAGGCAGTAGAAACAAGCTCCAAGTAGATGTTTCTGCTCATTATGATCCCATAGAAAAGGGGTCTGTAGATGGCCATACACCAGTCATAGGCCATGGCAATGAGGAGGAAACAATCTGTGGCAGCCATGGTGAAGAACAGGTAGAGCTGGGCCACACATTCTGTGAAGGAAATATCCTTGGAAACCAAGATGGCATTGACCATGGCTTTGGGCATGGTAACTGAGGTATGGCACACATCTACAAAGAACAAATTCTTCAGGAAGAAATACATAGGTGTGTGCAGTTGGTGATCTTTGATAATCATTGTGATGATAGAGATATTCCCCATGAGTCCAAAGATATAAATTATCAGAAAAATACTAGTGCTGAAAGCATTTACAATTGGGATGTCTGAGAAGCCCTGTAAGACAAATCATGCCACTGTGCTCTGATTGGTCATCTAATTGACAAAGAAAATAATGACAAAAAAAGATATATTTAACTTAGATACAATAAGGTACAAAGAATCCTGTTGACAACTTTTTCAGACTCTAGTTCTTTTCTTCAGAAATAATTAAATACTTTTCACTCTTTTCTGTATTCTATATGTACTTTTAAATAGACTTAGTTATTTCTGAATAGAGACAATTATCTAACCTATATTTCACACCCAATACAAATCAATTGAAATCAAAAGAACTGATAGCTCTTCTTGGATTAGCATTAATAATCAGTTAACATTTAGTGAGCATAATTTGCATCAGTGTTAAAAAATTGTGGGTGGACAAATGCACTTTTTCCTCATAAACAACTATAGTGTAATGACTATTTCCCATTAAAATATTTGTGTAAATAAGTAGAGTCAAGGAGAATTTAAGTAATTTGCTCAGGCTTATCATTTAAAAAGTGGCAAAGGTAGAATACAAACAAGGACAGGCCTAATTCTTTAACAATACACTTAACTCCCTACATTACCTGATAGAACAAAGTAAATACTTCTGAGTTGAAAATTAAAACTGGTGACATTTCCATTTTTAAAGGCAGTAACCTCAAATTACTCATATTTAGATATCTGTTGGGAAGACTAAAGCACGCTCTCCATTGTAAGACCCAGCACATCTCCTTTGTTTTCTTCATCACTCTATGTGAGATGACCAAGGACTCCTTTTTCTCCAATACTTTAGTTTATTTAATAATGCCACTCTTCATTTTTTCTCCTGAAGTTAATACCCTCCCCCAAATAAAAGATGACACTTCAAGTTTAACTAGGGCTTCATTTTTGTAAAATGCAATAGCTTAAATTTCACTTTTGCCAATGATGATGAAATAAGAAATGGACTTACCTTTCCAGCAAAAATGGCTAAAAAATTGACACAAATATGAAACATTGTCAGGTATTGGACAAAAGATAGCATTAAAAAAGAGTTATCTGAGTGAAGGAAAAAGAAAAATTCTGGTTATGTCTGATGATCACCTTTGGTTTGGTTTGTGGTCAATTTCTTGAATGTAGGGATAGAAAATTGGAATGGAAACAGAGAACACTAAACACTGAATTGAAGACTGGCATTTAGGGAAATTGAGGCAACTGGGAATTGTGGGTCAACTTACAGTTAAGAAAGGAGCTACACAAATAAAAAGCCTTCAGAAATCTGCATGGGGTCTTGTTGAGCTTTTGCTGAGTTATAAGTCTCCTACATATTTCAAATGTATTGGTAATATTTTTATTTGTACATACAGATACACTAGAGCAGTCACAGAAAGTAATATTACATTATTTATAACTAATAAGCCAAAAATAAAGATAAAATAGAATATTAAAAAATGTGCGATGATCAAAACTAAGTCAAGAAAAAAGAGACCCCTAGTGTGGGACACAACTCTGAAGGATGAGCCTCTCTGGCACCGAGGGATTATTACCAAGCACCAACAAGTGATGCATTTGGTAAAAGATCATGACCAAAAGGGAGAAATTAAATACAGAAGAGCTTTTACAGCTAAGAGATTTCAGATTATGTCGGGAGATCATTCCAGAGGTTATGCTTATGCTTGTCACAGCAGATCTCACTAACTGCCACAGTAAACAGTCTGAAACAGGGTTCTCCCAAATGCTCTTGGAACATCTGAACACTTAGGGAAGGCACACAACTGCATGGAATCACCACCCCAGCAGTTGCCCTTAACTTGGTATATATGATAACCTATTTCCAACTGTAACAGAATAGGCTCATTTATAATTTCCCCACACATGATTCTGACTCTCCTTTTATTTGAATCTATAATTAGCACTATGCCAATTAAATATATGTCCCAGAGACTTAAACCTTTGCTCTGTTCATATGTCAGTTGAGTCCTGAATCTCAGAAGATTTGCACCCAACACCTACTCTCCAGTTCATTGGACTCATCCAGGACAACTAAAAGATGATAATGGACAATCCCCAACTCAATAAGCAAAGAGTATCCACAACTACAAGCAAAATAGTTCCCTTCATCTACCCCATAAGATCTAAGACCTTTTCGATCTGAAGCAGAGTGGGCATCACCATCCCCAAATCCTCAAGATTGTGAAATGAACAACGTGAGACAGGAATGCAACCATGGACCAAAATAGACTTTTTATCATTGTAGTAACAGAAGAAATTGTAGCATTGATATAAAGGTAGTGATTACCAGAGGATCTGAGGAAGAATAGGTGGAACCTAGGGTATTTATAAGACATTGGAATTGTTATGCATGATTTTGCATGTGGTACTTCAACAGCACTTAAGAATTTGACAGAGCAGCAGGGAAGTTGCAGCTTATCCCAATTGTTTGCCAATTCCAGGCTCTTAAGATAAGATACCATTGTTTCTGATGGTTCTTTTAATTCTGAAAAAGAATTGATGTTAACATAATATTATCAATATAAAGAAATACAGTTACAATGCAGGTTTCTTTCACGCAGCCAGATCTTTTGCCACCAGGCCAGGACAGATGGGTGTGCTATGCACATAGCCTTGGGGAAGCACTGCAAAATCCACCATCAGCAACCCCACATGAAAGTGAATGCAGGCTGGCTTGACTTTCCTAAAGAGATACTGAAGAAAGCCTTAGCAAGATCTCAAACAAAGTGATAGTGACATAACTGGATTATAATTTCTTGCAACAAACCAGCAACATTTTGGACTGCTGCATACAGCAGTGCTGTTACTTTAATTTATGATAATCTACTGTTATGCACCACACCATGGCATCCTCCAATAGCCACTCTCTTTCTGCAGCCACAGAGCTGCTTCTGTAGCAGAGATGGGGCAAATGAGATGAATACAAGCCAAAGCATCCACCTCTTGATTTCCAGGTAAAGAGGTTATTTCTGTGACACATACCATTTATTAATAGAATTAAAACTATGACTGTCAATATTATATTTTTATGTAATATTGTGCTGAAGCATTGTTAAATTTCCAAGAATATTCTACAATTTTCAAGTATTCCTATGAACATTTTACTCATACAACTTTGGTTAACAGAAAGTTAAAAATTCCCTTTTAATTTTATAACAGTTTCTAAACATTTTTCATTCATTCTATAACATATCAAATGAACTCAAGCATCTCATTACTTTACTTTTTACTTTTATACAATAACTATGATTATATTAATTAACAGGTATTTTATTTTAGCAGTACAGGAAAAACTACTTTCTTCAATATTTTATGAAAGCCTAAGATTCCCAATGGAATCAAGATTATTTTCCCCCTACCACCACTTTAATATGCAGATTGAGGTGGTCTCTAACAGGTTTTCCTGTTATAAAGTTACTTTTTGTTATCAACATTAATTCAGTTTCTACCTAATAATGGCTTCTTGGAATTAGCCATTTACATTGTAACATTTCAGTTTGGAAAATGCTTTTACAAACTTCCCATAATCATCCATAACCACGTAGACTGGTTACTTCATCTCAAGACAAATTTCACTTTCACAGAACACATTCCCTTACTTAATGTTACCTCCTACAATAACTTCTACAACTTGCCATATGCATTCAAGTTTTGTCTTACATACTTCCATTCTGATTTTATGAAAACCAGCCATCTTATCTTAGGAAAAAACACACTTCCTTAAACAAGTTTATCAAATTTCAGTCAGCACTTCTGTTAACCTTTTACTTTTTTCTATATTCGTTTAAGTCTCACATCCCTCATTCCATTATGTGAAGAAAAAATATTCATTTCAATTTAGGTCAAAACAATTTTTTTTTAAAAAGAAGTTTATAGTAATTTCATTAGCTAAAACTTACAATTTTCTTCATTTTAAAGATTTAGCACACAAAATGTTAATTTATCTTATTAGTATTCATACTCATTTACCAATATAAGTGCTTATTTAATTTTTTGGCCACTGAGATAGCTCTCTTTTAAGTATTTTCATTTGCTAATTTAATATTACCCTCCTGAAGTATCAAAATAAACACTGAACAAACAGGCAAACACAAAAAGAGTTAAGACACACCAACAGAAACATAAAGCTCACTAATTTGACTCATAGCTCTTACTCCTCTGGTATGGCTGTCTCCAAGCTCTCCATTATTTTACATCTCTAACTTCTACTGGTTTTTAGATCTTCTCTGGAATCTATGTTGCCTGTAATATGCAAGCTCGTTCTTGGCAATATTTTTATTCGTAGTCAGCAGCCAGTTAGGATTACATGAGCAGTATAGATGCAGTTAAGGTCTAATTAAGCAGTTTAGAAAGACAGACATTTAACACACATATTCCGGATTACTCTTCAGGAATACACTTAGGATCAAAGTTCAGGAGTAAGCTATTTTTTTTTTCAGGAGTAAGCTATTCATTCAAAACTGAAAGTTCCTTTTAACACCTTGATAAAAATTCTGATCAATATAAAATGTGACTAAAACTTAAAACATTGTCTAAGTAATATTCCATTTAAACTTTTTCAAAGTTTACACAATTATAAAGAGATTTCAATGCTGTACCATATTTTTATTTGCAGATGTACAAAAACTGCTAACATTTTTCTTTTTCTCTTACTTTCAGAGAGTTGTCCAGTTCAAAAGTTACTAAATTTTAACAGCATTCATTTTATCAATGTGGCTATCCAGGCCCAATTAGAATTAGCATGGAAACAAAACAGAGAACATTAATGTTGCTAAGTTTTTTCTACTCTTCCAGTGGTTTAAGTCTATCAGCCCCCACCAGCCCACAGCCACACCATTCAGCTGGCAATGGGTTTGCAGAGCTGTGGCCAGATTGTTTTCCTTATCTTAGTTAACTCTTTAGCTGAATGCTTTCTTACAAGCATGGTTTAACTGGCAAGTGCCTTATTTAGCACTTCTGCTTGTATGGGATGTTGTATCTGTGATTTAGCCTTCCTTTGCACAAGTGGTTTAGCATTCTTTAAAGATTCTTCTATAGTTTCTACATCTGAATCAATATCTTCTTCTTATCTGGTTGTTCAGAGAGACCTGTCATTAAGGCAGAGGTGGAAGTGTGCAAATTCCTTTCTAGTTGTAATTCCCTTTTCCTTTAACCCAAGTATATCAACAGATCATTGCCTGCACCTGTTCCTGTGCTTCCTCCAATTTCTTAGTTAAATGTTCCTTCTGATCTACTTTTACTAGTCAGAGATGCCGTTCCAACTTTTACGTCCTCCTCCAGTTGCCTCGACTTTGCTTTGGCTGCTAACTGCTTGTTAGTACTACCATGCAAGTCAAGGAGGAAGAGCCACACAATGGCTGCAGCCACTGAATATTGCTCTTTCTTCTTAATAAAAGTTCCTTCTACTCTCTTCTCTAACTGCACTAATCCAGCAGGAGTGTATGGGGTATTCCCCAACTCCCTCATGTGTCCCTAAGTGTTTATCAGCTGCACAATCTCATACCACATAGATGTGCACAGGCACCCTGGGATTCCCCTGCAGACTCCCCCCATGTACTGTAGGGTCTCCCCTACAGTATCTGGAATGGCTGGCATGCTAAAACCACCTTATCCCTGATGGGAATTCTCTGAAAAATCCTGCTGACTATGTCAATGGTAATCCAGGAAGGTTGAGACCAGGAAGGCTGACTAAATACTTTGATATTCCAAAGAAACCACATGGGGAGGCCAGCTGCTGTCCTGAAATTTATTTACTCACATATCCCAATGATGGGCAATTGGGCAGCAATTTGCATTGCACAGTGGAAGACAAAGATTATTTAGGGCCAGACTGCACAAAGAGATGGTTTAACTAATGCATAGAGTAGCTTGAGGGTACACATAGTCTAGGAACTGATTAACACTGAGGGGCAGCACATACACAACAGTAAAAGCCTGCATGTACACAACAGTAAGGGGCAGCATATATGCAAGTTAATATTTTCTAATCCTAGGGTCCTGTGTGGATTGTAGAAGAAACTTCCAGGATGGATTGCTATCCAATTCCACCCCACCCTTTCCAGCAATCTACATAAATAACCAGTGGGAGGGGGAAGTGGGCATTTCATATCCCTACAATATCTCCAAAGCAGCTCCCTCAGATAAGTTTTGCTCTTTCTCCATTCTTCTTTGTGTGCAAGTAGAACTCTACCCACTTACTTTCATGCCATTTCCCAGAACTCTGCCTCCATGGTTTCTGATGAGAGGTTGGAACTTAATCTTATTGAGTTTCCCTTTTATATAATGATTTTCTGTTCTCTTACTGCTTTCAGGATCCTCTCTTTATTTCTTATATTTTTCATTCTGAATAGTAGGTGTCTTGGGTAGGTTTATTTTGATTTTTTCTGGTTAGGGTGCAGTGTCCTTCTTGGATATTGATATTTATGTCCTTCATAGTTGGGAAGTTTTTGGTCATTATTTCCTCAAATATTCTTTCTGTCCCTTTTCCATCTCTTCTCCTTCTGGGACATTAATAATGTGAGTGTTTGAGCATTTTGAATTGATATTCAATTCCCTGAGACTCTGTTCCATTATTTCCATTCTCCTCTCTTTTTGCTCTCTTGTCTTTTCCAGTTCAGATGTTCTGTCTTTGAAATCACTAATTCTGTCTTCAAGCAATTCAAATCTGCTCTTATATACCTCTAGTGTATTTTTAATCTCATCTATCATGTCTTTCATTCCCATAAGGTCTGTTACTGTTCTTTGCAGGTTTTCGAATTGTTCTTTATGCTCTCCCAGTGTCTTCTTAGTATCCATTGTTTCTTTAGTCAAATTTTCTTTACAGTCTTTGAAATGATTTAGTAGAGTTGTGTGATTATCACTGATTAATTGTATTAACTCCTATATCTCTTCAGAATATTTGGGATGTTCTTTTGGCTAGGCCATCTCTTCCTGTTTCCTAGTGTGGCTTGTAATTTTTTGCTGATGTCTAGGTATCTGAATATGTTGGTGAATTTACTCTAATGGCTAATTTCTTTCTCTTGCCTATTGTTTTTTCCCCACAGCTCTTCTTTGATATTTGGTTCAACTTAGTCTCTAAAGTTGCCCAGCTTGTTTTCAAAATCAGGCCAGGGACTTACTAGTGGGGTGCAGATTTTATCCTAGGGGTTGGATACACAGAGCATGAACATTTTTTTTTTCATGCAATTTCCATAATGGTCAGCAGATGGTGCTAGTCAGCACACTTTCCATGGAGGTGATTCAGTCTTGGCTTTCCTGTGTTCCTGTGTTGAATCTTCAGATTGGAGATTCAAAGTGGGCTTTACTGGCCAAATTCACTGAAGTAAAGCAACATGAGCTCCACTCCCTTTTCCCTTGAAACAGCTGATATGGGGAGGAAGATGTCTGTTCCATTCTCAGTAGGCTGCAGTGAGCCAGGTGTTTTACCCCAGCTTATTGTATTGGGAGTGGGGGAGGAAAGCCCTTCCCAACTGCCATTGTGGCTTGGTAACTCATGTTTGTCATTGCAGCTTTCTTGTTGCTCTGTCCCTCACCCTCGTGTGAGTTGTATAGCACTGTTCTGGTCTGATGACCCCCAGAGTAGGTCCCTCAGACATATTTGGCTCATTCTCCATTGTTATTGTGAGAGCATTCAGCTCTGCTTGTTAGTCTGTCACCATGTTCCCACCAAACATCATGTTCTTAAACAAACCATGGATCAAGGAGGAAATTGCAAAAGAAATAAGCAACTACCTCAAAATGGATTCAAAGAGAACATAACATACCAGCCTTATGGGATGCAGATAACACATTGCTGAGAGAAGAAAGAACTAAAATCAAAGATCTAGCTGCACACCTGGAGGACCTAGAAAAAGAAAAACAAACTAATCCCAATGCAAGCAGAAAGAATGAAATAATAAAGATTAAAGCAGAGCTAAAAGAAATTGAGAAAAAAAAAACATTAGAAAAATTAATGAAACCAAAAGCTGGTTCTTTGAGAAGATTAATAAAATTAACAAACCCTTAGCTAGACTAACAAAACAAAGCAAAAAAAAAGACAGAAGATGCAAATACATAAAATAAAAATGTGAGAGGGGTTATCACCACAGATTCCATGGAAATAAAGGATATTATAAAAGAATTCTTTGAAAAGTTATATGCCAACAAAAGGGGTTACTTATATAAAATGGACAAATTTCTAGAAACACACAAGCAACCTACACTGAGTAAAAAAGAATTATAAGAACTCACAAGGCCAATCACAAGTAGTGAGATTGAATTAGTCATCGAAAACCTCCCAACCAAGAAAAGCCTAGGACCAGATGGCTTCATGGGAGAATTCTACCAATCATTCTGGAAAGAACTAACACTAATCCTGCTTAAACCCTTCCAAAAAATAAAAGTCAAGGGAACATTACATAACTCTTTCAATGTTGCCAACATCACCTTAATACCATAGCCACATAAAGATGCCACAAAAAGTAAATCTAGAGAACAATCTCTCTAATCAATTCAGATGCTAAAATCCTTAACAAATACTTGCTAATCATATTCAACAACAACAAAAACAAGTGAATTATACACCATAATCAAGTGGGTTTTATCTCATGTATGCAAGGATAGTTCAACATAAGAAAATCAATCAATAATATAGACCACGTTAACTGATCAAAAGAAAAAAATCACATGATGACCTGTATTGATGCAGAAAAAGCATTAAACAAGATACAGCATCCTCTCTTGATAAAAATACTTCAAGAGATAGGAAAAAAGAAATTTCCTCTCAACCTCCTAAAGGATATATATGAGTAACCCACAGCTAACATCATTCTCAATGGTGAAATGCTAAGGGCTTTCCCTGTAAGACCTGGAACAAGACAAGCATGCTTACTGTCTCCACTTTTATTTAACATTGTATTATATGTACTTGCTCAAGTACTTAGACAGAAAAAAGAAATAAAAGAAATCCAAATTGGAAAGGAAAAGGTAAAACTTTCACTATTTGCAGATGACCTGATCATATACTTTGAAAGAAAAATCTACAACAAAGTATCTAGAGCTGATAAATGAGTTAGCAATGTAGCAAGATATAAGATCAACATGCAAAAATCAGTTGCATTTCTGTACACTAATAATATGAGGAGAAAATCAAGAAAAAAATTCCATTTGCAATAGCAACTGAAAGAATCAAATATCTATGAATAAACTTAACTGAGGATGTAAAGGACTTGTACACAGAGAACTACACAACATTGCTAAAGGAAATCAAAGAAGACCTAAATAAATGGGAGAATATTCCATGTTCATGAATTGGAAGACTAAGTATCATTAAGATGTCTATCCTACTCAATTTGATTTACAGATTTAAAGCACTCCCAATAAAAATAACAACAACATCTTACTGAACTGGAAAAACCAATTATGAAATTTATTTGGAAGGGCAATTGGCCCAGAGTAGCCAAAACATATTGAAAAAGAAAAACAAAACTGGAGGAATCATGTTACCCGACTTTAAAGCATATTTACCACAAAGCTACAGTGGTCAAAAGTGCATGGTATTGGCACAAGGATGGACATACTAACTAAGGAAACCAAACTGAGAGTAGTGATATTGACCTGCACATATATCACCAAATGATATTTGACAAGGCCAATCAAGCATGCTTAACTGGGTGCAGAATAACTTCTTCAACAAATGTTGCTGGAAAAACTGGATAGCCATATCCAAAAGAATTAGAAAGATCATCATCTCACACCCTATACTAAAATTAACTCAAGATGGATCAAAGACCTAAACGTAAGAACCTGGACCATAAAGATCCTAGGTGTAGGGAAGTATCCACATGAACTGGTAGTAGGAAATGGTTTCATAAACTTTACACACAAAGTTCAAGCAACAAAAGAAAAAAACATAAATGGGACATCCTCAAAATTAAAAATGTTTGAGCTTAAAAGGAGTTTGTCAAGAAAATGAAAAGGCAGCCTACTCAATGGGAGAAAATATTTGGGAACCACTTATCCAATAAGAGTCTACTATCCAGCATATATAAGAAATTCTACATCTTGAAAATAGACAAACAACCCACTTAAAAAATGGGCAAGAGACTTGAATGCACACTTTTCCAAAGAGGAAATACAAATGTCTAAAGATCACTTTAAAAGACGCTTAACTCCATTAGCTATTAGGGAAATGCAAATCAAAAATACAATGAGTTATCATCTTACACCTATTATACTGGTTGCTATTAAAAAAAAAAAAAACAGAAAACATCATGTGTTGGAGAGGATATGTAAGAGTGGGAACACTCATCCACTGCTGGTGGGAATGATGCAGCCATTTTGGAAGAAATTTCAGCAGTTCCTCAGGAAGCTAACTATAAAATTTCCATATGATCTGGCTATCCCACTAGTAGGTAAATACCATGAAGAATTGAAAGCAGGGATGAGAATAGATATATGCACACCAATGTTCCTAGTGGCATTATTCACTATCGCCAAAGATTGGCAGGAACCCAAGTGTCCATCAATAGATGAATGGATAAGCAAAATGTGGTATATACATACAATGGACTATTACTCAAATGTAAGAAGGAATGAAGTATTGACACATGATATAACTGGACGAATCTCAAAGACCTTATGTTGATTGAAGTAAGTCAGTCACTAAAGGAAAACATTGCATGATGTCATAGATGACTTATGTAAATTGAGCAAACTCACAGATATAATGTGGAAGACAGAATACCAGGAGATGGAAAGAGAGTAGGAGGTGGTAAGCTGATGCTCAGTCTGGGCAGAATCTATGATAAGGTGGAAGGGTATGGTTTGTCAGTGCATGGGGGTGATAGTGGTGCAGAGATATGAGTGGGGTCGGTGGTGTGTGAGTGTGAGTGTGATCAGGGTTGGGGTGGTGGTTTGGGCTCTCCATGGAATGGTGTGAAGTGCTGGAGACAAGGACAGGTGAAATCTGGGGATTTGGAGGTATGGTTTAAAGTATAGTTGTGAGAATATTCTTTTGGTGAATGTGGCAGGAAGGTTCACTGGTGTAGGGTGTCAGTAGTGGGGTTATATGTGGGAAAGGGTGCACCTGGGGCATGCTTCTATGGAATATGAATGTATTCATCTTGCCATAGGGTGTTATCTCAGTGGATGGAGACCTACACAATAAACTCTCATCCTGGGGGTGGGGGCTGCTATGTTCTCAAATAGAGGCACAAGAATCTCTCAAGTACATAAGCAGTGCTTAATAAAAAGAAACTGAAGAATATACCAAGCCCTCAATATTAATGCATGTGACTATGAGCCTTATTCTTGTAAAATTGAAACTTAGCCTAATAATTACAATTGCCTGGAGTTACCTCCTGAAAACCTCCTTGTTAATCAAATGCGGCCTCTCTCTAAGACAAACTCAGCTGATAAAGGCACTAACTTCCCCACAGTGTGATACATGACTCTCAGGGATGCTCCTCCCTGGCACTGAGGGATTAATAACAGGCACCAACCAGCTATGCATTTAGAAAAATACCTTGAACAAAAGGGGAAACATCAAATACAAAGGAGTTTTTAAGGCTAAGAAATTTCAAAATGAGTAAGGAGCTCATTCCAGAGATTACAATTATGCAAGTCTCAGGAGATCTCACTAAACTGCTACTGTGAACAAAGCCTCAAATGGGGTGCGCCTAAGGGCTCTAGAACCATCTGGACACCATAGGCAAGGCAAACAAGCCCTTGAAATCAGCACCCTGTCAGTGGGCCTTATCTTGGAATATATGACAACCTATTTCCCCAAAGTAACAGAGTTACACTCATTTGTAATTTCCCTACAAGAAAATAATTAACTCAGGAAACCATTGCATTCTACTTCACAATCACAACCTACAGGACAACTGATGAAATGATGTTGAAGGACAACTACATCTTACATCAGGGTGACAGCCATTAGTTCAGAAATAATATTTGGCCTTAGAGTTTCTTTTTAAACTTTTTATTGTAGTAACATATATTCAATCCAAAAGTTCCCATTTAAACCACACTCAAATGTAAAATTCAGTTGTATTAAGTACATACACAATATTTGCTACAATCACCAATATCCATTACTCCAAATTTTTTATTACCTCAAAAAGAAACTGTACCCACTAAGCAATAACTCACTCTCCCCATACACCCCAACCTTGCCCCTGGTATTTATAAACTAGCCTCTGTGTCTAAATATTTACCTCTTCTAGGTATTTCATATATGGAAGATCATATGATAATTGTCTTTTTTGTGTCTGGCTTATTTCACTCAACATGATATCTTCAAAATTCATCCATCTTAATATTATTAAGCTGCCATTACTATCCAAAGCAATATACATATCCAATGCAATACTTATAAAAATCCCAGCATCCTTCTTTGCAAAAGAAAAAAACAAGCAGCAAAGCCCTCCATGCACCACTTAGAAGGAAATTTTAAGTTAGAAAGGGATAAGTCCTAGCACAGGCAGAGATGAAAGATTCCTTAACTGATCACCTGAGCCCAGGTGATGATCAGCTATATTGCAGATCTGTGTAAACCAGAAGAGTTTGATGGGATGTTATTTTGACAATGTTTTAAGATTTATTCACATTTTATTTTATTATCCTCTTCACAGGAGATTTCATAGAGTAATAGATTTTAATTTTGGTGAGGTTTATTTTTTTTCATTTAAAAATTTTATGGATAATGCTTTTTAAGTCATGTCTCAGAATTCCTCACCCAGCACTAGGTCCAGATAACTTTCTTTTCTTCCATTGTTTTTTAATTAAAATTTCTGGTTTTACATTTTACATTTAAATCTATGATCCATTTTGAGTTAATTTTTCTACAAGGCATGAAATTTATGTTGAGGTTCAATTGTCCCTCCCTCTCGATCTAAAATTGTTTCAGGGAGGATTGTGGCAACATGGCAGACTAACTAGTCAGATAAGTCTCAGCTCTCACTAAAACAATGCAGAAAGAACCAGAGGCTGACTTGGGCACCTGATTTAGGGTATAGCAGACCAGGACCCTGCTTCGCAGCTCCCAAAGAGTGAGGGACAGAGAAACAAAGATGTTGAGGCAGCAAGCTGTGAGTTATTAAAATCCCCAGCTGCCCAGAAGGGCTCCCCTCCCCAACTTATGAGATATTAAGCAAGAGTAAAACTCCTGGCAACAGATATCTGAGAGGAGAGCAGACATCTTCCTCCCTGCCAGCTCCTTTGGATATATATAGAATGGGAAGGTGTTCTGAGTCATCTAGGAGGGTACTGGACAGATAGGGAAGCAAGGGGAAAATTGTGGGTTGCTTGCCCCAGTGGCTAGAAGCAGCACATATAACCTGCCCTCAGGGCTGATATAGCCTAGGTGGAGTCCCTGCTCCAAGCAGTGATGGCAGATACCCTGGGAAGAAGAGGGGTATGGGAGGGTGGAGAGTGGTATCTTTGCAGTGAATCTAGCCAGCTGGGTCGTCCTTGAATATCAGAAGGGACTCTGACTCAACAAGGAGAGGGGAAGGGGATCTTCTCAGGCAGGCTGTCATGCCCAGCTGCCTAGGTAAAAAGAGGAATTATGTCAGAAAAGAGTCAGAGACAGGTGGCTGAACACAGGACTCTGGTGGACTGCAGGGAATCTAACCTGCCCTAGGGAAAAGGGGTGGGTAGCCTTCTGAAAGGCTAACTAACCTAAGGAGACAGATTAGCTCTGTGGAATAATTCTAGCCTAGTAAATACGAAGTCCCTAGTTTGATTCCCAGCTCTTCTTTGAGAATTGATCCACCAGGTTATCAGGCATCCAGCTGAAACTTTTTGACAGGGGACATACACGTATTCTATTTGTATTAGCTTTCCTTGGATCTTTTTTTGTTTTGTTAAAGGTTCCTTTTTAAAATTTTCCTTATTTTACTCACTAAAGCCTGGTTCAAAGCCTGCAGAGGGCAGACTGCAGGGAGATTGATTGATGAACAGCAGCAGCCTGAGAAGATTCTTAGGGAACTAGGAGAGAAGGCAGTTTCAACGGGTTTATTTTTGTTTTTTGAACCCCTTTTTCCTTCTTTCTCCCTTTTTAAAAATGAATCACTTCTGTCTTGTTTCTTGTTGGCAATGTTTCCCCTTCCTTTGTTTCTCTGATTTTTTTTTCTTTTTTTCTTTTGATTACTGATTTTCTCCACCTACACTATTTCTTTTACCTCCTTCATCTTTATGTCTTATGTTTTCTGTTGTTGTTCACTCATTCCACCTCTTTTTGTTTGGTCTTCAATTTTTCTTGCTTTTATTTCTCTCTCCTTTTTTCTGTTTTCTTTTTTGTTTTACATTTTTTCTCTTTTTTCTTTTCCCCTCTTCTCACCATTCAAGCCTTTTAATTAATTCTATATATTTTCTCAATTCTGTTTCTTGTTTCATTGTTTCTTTTCCACTTTTATAATATTATTCCTCTGTATTTCTTACTCATGCTAATTTTTCAATTTCCTAGGTCTTGTACAGTTCCTCTCCTACATTTTACAATTATATTGTTATTGTTATTTTTCTCTTCCTATCCCTTTCCTTTTCTCTGGTCCTAATTTTTTTTCAAGGGAACATAGACAACAAGGAAAAAGAATAAGAATGAAGCGTCAAAGTGAAACCTTACCATACACACAAAAACAGCAACTAAATAAAGCCATAGAATATAGAGAGAACTTAATCAACTGAATAAACCCTTCAAGATAAAGAGATGCCTAGACATAAACAAAAAACTACAAGCCATACTAAGAAACAGGAAGACATGGCTCTATCAAATGAACAAACTAAAAACCAGGAGGAGATGCAGAACATGGAATAACTAATTAGAGATGTTCAAATAAATATCATGAATCAACTTAATGAAATGAAGAAGGAGATTAAATATATTAAGACAACAGGAGAACATACTGAAGAAACTGTAAACATACAGAAAAAGATAACAGATATTATGGTGATGAATGGCACAATACAAGAAATAGAAAACACACTGGAAGTACATAACAGCACATTTGAACAAGCAGAGGAAAGAATCAGTGATATAGAAGACAATACATTTGAAATCATTTGAATGACAACATGAAATGCACAAACATACACATTATAGGCATCCCAGAGGAGAAGAGAAGTGAAAGGGGACAGAAGGAGTGTTGGAGGAAATAATGGCTGAAAACTTCCCAACCCTATGGAGGGAGATGAACGTACATGCTCAGAAAGCACAGTGCACCCCAAACAGTATAAATCCTAGCAGACCTACTTCAAGACATATACTTGTCAAATTGTCCAATGCTCAAGAAAAAGACAGAAAACTGAAGGCCGCAAGAGAAAAGAGAGCCATCACAATCAAGGGAAGCTCGATAAGATTAACTGCTGATTTCTCATCTGAAACCATGGATTCAAGAAGGCAGTATATGACATAGTTAAGATGTTAAAAGTAAAAAAGTTCCAGCCAAGAATTCTCTATCCAGCAATGCTGTCATTAAAAAATGAGGGAGAGTTCAAAATATTCACAGATAAACAGAAATTTAAAGAATATGTCAATAAGAATCCTGCCCTTCAAAAAAATACTAAAGGTAGCTTTGCAGGTCAAAAGAGAAAAACAAGAGAGAGAGAGTTGGAGGAAAGTATAAGAACAAATAAAAAGATAAAATGAGAGATAAAAATAACATATGGCATACATAAACCTTAAGAAAATATGGCCAATGTAAGTAATTCCTTGACAGTAATAAAACTTTTTACTTCAAAGGAGTTTGTCAAGAAAGTGAAAAGGCAGCCTACTCAATGGTAGAAACTATTTGGTAACCATATATTTGGTAGGGGCCTGATATCCAGCAAATATAAAGAAATCTTACACCTCAAAAATAAAAAGACAAACAACCCATTTAAAAAATGGGCAAGTGATTTGAATAGGCAATTCTCCAAAGAAGAAATACAAATGGCTAAAAAGCACAAGAAAAGATGTTCAACATCACTAGCTATTAGGGAAATACAAATAAAAAATACAATAAGACATCACCTTACACCCATTAAACTGATGGCTATTAAAAAAACAGAGGATTCCAAGTGTTTGAGAGGATGCGGAGGAATGAGAACACTCGTCTACTGCTGGTGGGAATGTAGAATGGTCCAGCCATTGTGGAGGACAGTTTGATGGTTCCTCAGAAAACTAACTATAGAACTGCAATATGATCCAGCAATCCCACTGTTGGGAATATAACTAGAAGAACTGAAATCAGGGACATGAACAGATATATGCATACCTATGTTCATAGCAGCATTATTCACTATTGCCAAAAGTTGGAGTCAACCCAACAATGGAATATTACTCAGCTGTAAGAAGGAATAAAGTTACACAGGGTAACATGGATGAATCTTAAGGCCTTTATATTGAATGAAGAAAGCCAGGCACTGAAGGACAAATATTACATGACCTCACTGATATGAAGTAAGCAAATTGAGTGGACTCACAGAGCTAGAGTTTGGAAGATAGGCTTACAGGAAATAGAAAGGAAGAAGTTTGTGAGCCAACATCGATATGGGCAAAATCTACGATAGGGTGGAAGTGTGTAGTTGTACAATGTAGTGGCATGACAGTGGTGCAATGATACTATTGTGTTGGGCTGTGCTTGTTTGTCAGGGAATAGGGTGTGGAGGATGGGTTGGACTGTCCATGGAACTGGGGGGAGGGTTGGGGGAGGGAGCAGGTGAACACCGTGGATTGGCAGGTACATGGTTGAAACTACAATGTTGGGAATGCTCTTTTGGCAATATGGCAAGTGAAGGTTACTGTGTTTAGAGTGTTGGATGTGGGGAACATTTGGGGCAGGGCGTACCTTGGGAAGGTTTCTAGGGTGTGAGTGAGTGTTCATCTTGCCATAGTGTGTTATATCAGTGAGTGGAGACTCACATAATGAGCAGCTAGGTAGTGGACTCCCATCCTGGGGAGGCCCACTATGTTCTCACATACAGATGTGGCAGTGTCTCGAGAGCATGTGTGGTCCTTAATAGGGGAGGACAGACCAGTGTATCAAGCCCTCAGCATTGTTGCAAGTAATTATTAATCTTGTTCTTCAGGAAGTGAAGCCTGGTGGATTCTATGGGTCCTGAGGGGAAGGGAAGGGAGGAATAGAACAGATGAAACTAGGGGCATTTTGGGTGATGAAAGTGTTCTACGTGATCCTGATATAATGGGTAAAGGCCATGTTAAATTACATCAAAATTTATAAAAGTATATGGTCCAAAATGTAAACAATAATGTAAATCATTGACCATGATTGGTAGCTATGTTCCAATATTTTTCCATCAGTTGTAAGAAATATACCATCCACATATAAAATGTTATTAATAGAGGAAGGGGGGAAAGGTGGTGGATGTTGAGTATATGGGAGTCCCCTGTATTCAGTACATGACTTTTCTGTTACCTAAAACTTCTTTGAAGACAGAATAAAAAAAGTAAGACCCCAGGGGAACAAATTGAAGAAAATGTCACTGTACATATAGGACAGCAGATCTTACAGTAAAAGGCAAAATGTCAAATAAAAATTTTAAATATTTTTTCATTATTTTTCATTATCACAAATTTATTTTATTATTTTATTTTTAAATTTTGTTTGTCATTTTTAAAACTATCATTATTACTTAGTTTTCTTATTAATTGTATTTGGCTATTTTATTGGCTTCATTTTAAAGGAGTTTTGGATTGCAGAAGGGTTACAACTGTGGCAGTAGAGGATTATTGGGGTGGGGTGTCAGTGATGGGGGATACATGGGAGGAAGCTCACCTAGGCATACATATAAGGCATATAAAGGTGTTTAAACTTTCATGGGACCTTGTCACAGTTGGTGGAGATTCACACAATAACTGAAGGAATATCTATTTCCCATCCTTGGGGAGCTCTGCCACATTCTCTAATGGAACAGCTAGAATCCGCTGAGTACAGGGGCAATGACTAGTGAAGGAGGATAGACTGTTGATGGACCCTTGATTTTGGTGACTGTGCTTATGAGCATTTACTCTTGAAATTGGAACTTAGCCTAATATTACAGGGTGTGTAATATTTGGCACCTGGGAGCTTCCTTGTTGCTCAAATGTGGCCTCTTTCTAAGCTGAGCTCAGCATATAAATGTATTACCTTAACCCCAGCATGGGACATGACTCCTGGGGATAAGCCTCCCTGGCACTGAGGGATTACTATCAAGAATCAACTAGCAATGCAACTTGAAAAAGACCCTGATCTAATGGGAGAAAAGGTAAAGACAAATGAGTTTATATGGTGATGAGACTTCAAAGTGAGTCGGGAGGTCATTCCAGAGGTTATGCTTATGCATGTTTCAGCAAGATCTCATTGACTTCCAAAGTAGATATTACCATAAATAGCCAGGCTCCTCAGGGTTCTGGAGACATCCAGACACTATAGTCAGGGCAGATTGCTCAGGAATTTGATGCCTTGCCAGTGGGCCCTACTTTGGAATTTATGTTTCCCATTGTGACAGAGTTGGACTCAGTTGTGGTTTCCCTATGCATGGCTCTTCTGTCCTTCTATTTGAACCTGTAATTAGTACTAGAGTTGGTAGGTTTACATCCAAGAGACTTAACTCTTTGGGCTGTCCATGTGCAAGCTGGGCCCTGAAATCTCAACCTAGTTGTAACACCTACTGTCCAGTTCATTGATCTCATGCAGGACAACTAACAAAGAGGTGATGTTGGATAACTACCATACCAAGGAATGGAGAGATTCTGCAACTGCAAGCAAGAAAGCCCCATCCATTGGTTCTATGGAATTACAGCCCTCTCTCAATTAGAGGTGAAGTGGACATCAGCATCCCTGAATCCTCAGGATTGGGGAATGAACTATGGACAAAAGTAGACTTACTGGTATTCTAATATAGACTTATTCTGATTCTAGCAAAGGAAGAATATCATTGATGTGCAGACAGTGGCCACTGGAGGTGTTGAAGGTACTTTTGTTAGAAGTATAAAAATTGTATTGAACAACTGAAAGACCTGGTTTTTTGTGTTTTTTTTTTTAGTCATTGGTGTTACCTATTTTCCTCTTTTCAATTTAATTAGTTTCAGATTTTATCTTTATTATTACTTTCCCTTGCTTTGGGTTTATTTTACTTTTTTATTTTATTGAGGTGGGAGCTTAGATTACTGATACATGGTTATTTCCAATGAAAGCATTTACTTCTAAATATATCCCTCTCAACATTGCTTTATACATGTCCCACAAAACATGATATGTTGCATTTCATTTTCATTTGTCTCATTCTATTTTCATTTCCCTTAATATGTTTATATCCCTTTAGACATATTTATGCTATCTCTATATTATTGATACCTCATTAGGTTCCCTTGTGGTCAAATACACACACTGTATGATTTCAATTATTTTAAATTTCTTGATGTTTGTTTTATGTCCCAGGTTATAGTCTAACTTGGTACATATTTGCTAAGAACTTGACAAGAAAATGTATTCTGCTGCTGTTGGATACAGTTTTATACAAATGTAAATGAGATGCCACACATAAATGTTATGGTATTGATTTTCTGCCTAGTTGTTCTTTCAACTCCTCTGTTGACAGGAGGCTTTTGAAGTCTACAAATTAACTGTAGTTTTGTATATTTGTCCTTTAGTTCTATAAAAATTTTCTTTTACCTTTTTGAAGCTATCTTCTTTAGAGCATATACATGTAGAATTGCTATTAATTTTTGATGGATTAGCCTTTTATAATTATACAACATCCCCCTCTGTAATTGTAATTTTATTTAATCTATTTATATGATATTAATATGGCCTATTCTGCCTCCTGTTTTATTAATGTTTGCAAGGTATATCTTCTCCATCTTATTTTAACTTATCTGTGTTGTTGTATTTGAAGTGAGATTCTTATAAAGAACATTAAGGTGTGTCCTGTTTGTTTTATCTGGCTTAGGTCTGTTTATCTATGTTTACTTTCTGTTTGCTTATCTATTTAGTTTTTCTCCTTTTGTTGAGTTACTTGAAATATTTCTAGAAATACATTTTATTGTTCTATATTTTTTGCAGCAAAACATTTTTATACCATTTTTATAGATTGTCTTGTGTATTACATCACACATACATATAATAACGCAGTCTACTAGTGTCATCATGTTATCATCTTGAGTGAAGTGTCAAGATTTTTCTCCTTTCATTTTCCATTTCTCTCCTCATTTATAGCATAATCATCTTACAGATTTATCTCACATACATTGAAAGCCACATCAGTGCTATGATTTTTGTCTCAACTGTCAAATATAATTTAGAAAACTGAAGAGAAGAAGGAAATTCTATTATGTGTACTCATATTTTCTTGTTTTCTATTGTTATTCAACCTATCTGAAGTTCCAAGATTCCTTTTTTTTTTCATAATTTCTTTTCAATTGAGAGAATGTCCTTTTCCCATTCTTTCAGGGTAGATCAACTGAACACAAATTTTCCCAGTTTTTCTTCAGCTAAGAATGTTTTGATTTCACCTTCTTTCCTGAAATATACTTTCATTGTATATAAAAATCTGGGTTGACAGTTCTCTTCTTTCAACACCTGAAAAATGTTGTGCCACTTCCTTCTGACTTCCATAATATTTTATGAGAAATCCAGTCATTTAAAAAAATCCTGTAAAGATAAGGTGTTATTCCTCTCTCCTTGTTTTCATTTTTTGTTGTTGTTGTTGTTGTCCTTAATTTTCAGATGTTTGACTATGTCTTGATGTAGATTTATTTTGGGGTTTATCTTATGTGGAGTTCAATCCACTTCTTAAATCATTAGATTTATGTCTCCAGACAAAGTTGATAATTTTTCAGCCATTATTTCTCCCAATAACTTTTCAGCCCTATCTTCTTTCTCTTTTCCTTCTGGAACTTACAGATAGAATATAGAATAATTTGTTTTAAAAATTTTCCAGATATTAATAAGATATCCTTAGCTATACCAAGAGCCAGGGAAATTTCAATATGAATGAGAAAAGACAATCACTAGATACCAGCATGAGGGTTATTTAGTCACAGATGTTAGAGATGTTAGCTTTTTGGTTATAGTCCCACAGGTACTTGAGGCTCTGTTCTTTTTTTCATTTTTTAGTTTATTTTCTCTCTGCACTTTGCATGGGGAGAAGTTCTATTGTTCTTTCTTAAAGTTTACTGATGCTTTCCTCTGACACCTCCATTTTGCTATTATACCCATTCACTGAGTGTTTCATTTTAAATTTGTTATTACATTTTTAATTTGTGGTTTCTGTTTGGTCCCTCTTTATATCATCTATTTCTTTGCTGAGGTTTTCAATTTTTTTTCATTTGTATCAAGGGCATTCATAGATTTTGCTGAATCATTTTATGACAATTGCTTTAAAATCCTTGTAAGATAATTTTAACATTTATGTCACCCTTTGTGGCAGTTTGAGATTATTTATGAATTCCAAAAAAAGGAGATTGGTTATGTTTGTAAACTGGTCTGTTCTTCTGGGAATGATATCGTTTGATTGTATTAAATTCAAAAGTTTAACATTTACTTGATTAAATCAAGATTAGAGCTTTGATTTGACATGACATTATGGCTATTCAGGGTTGAGTCCCCACCCCCTTCATGGGATAAATTTCAATCAATGAGATAGAAGATACAAAGAGGAAGAGAGATAACTCCATAAACATAGCAGAGAGATGAGCCATTCACCTGATAGTTTGCAGTGCTGAGAAAGCCCCAGGAACAGAGATGAGGCCTCCAGCCTACAGCTGAGATCAGAAGGAGCTGGGACCATGGAGCCTTAAGAGGAAAGAGGAAGGCTGAACCCTAGGAGGCATCAATGGCAACTTACTTCAACACATGGCAAATGACTTTGAATAAGAAACCAATCTTGAGTTGGACTTTTAGGGCATTGTAACCATAAGATTTTACACCGAATAGTTACCTTTTATAAAAGCCAACAGATTTCTGGTACTTTACATCAGTACCCCTTTGGCTTACTAATACACCTTCATGCTGGTATCTAGTGATTGTCTTTTCTCATTCAAATTGAGATTGCCCTGGCTCTTGGTATAGCTAGTGATATCTTATTAAAACCTGGAGATTCTTTTTAAAACAATCAATTTTATTAATACATATTAATAAAGCATACAATATATCCAAAGAGTACAATTAATGGTATTTGGTGTAATCGTATTGCTGTGCATTCATCAGTTCAATCATTATTAGAACATTTTCATTATTCCAATAATAATATTAATAAAATACAAAAAACAAAACAAAAACAAAAACTCATTACCTCTCAATCTCTCTGTGCTTCCTCTGCCATACATAGCTACTACTCTATTTATGCCTCTCTAGTTTATTGGTATTTAGTTATTT
>JAKSZT010008638.1:1887093-1916512 GCA_026826555.1 Tolypeutes matacus | reverse complement strand
TCCCTGGGTCAAAGGTGGGTTTCTTGTAGACAGCATATAGATGGATCATATTTACTTATCCATTCTGCCAATCTGTGTCTCTTAGTGGTGAATTTAACCCATTAACATTCAGTGTTATTACTTGCAGTGAATTTCTTACTTCAGCCATATTTTCTTTGGGTTAATGTATGTTATTTGTTGTTTTGTTTCTTTTTTTGTGTGTCTTTTTTGTTGTTTTAAACTCTCCTCCAACTCTCTTTCCCTTGATTTTTCCTTTCAACTTGTAGAACTTCCTTTAGTATTTCTTGAAGTGCCGAATTCTTATTGACATACTCTCTTAATTTCTGTTTATCTGTGAATATTTTGAACTCTCCATCATTTTTGAATGCCAATTTTGCTGGATATAGAATTTGTGGCTGGAAGTTTTTTCTTTTAGTACTTTGACTATGTCATACCACTGTCTTCTTTCCTCCATGGTTTCAGATGAGAAATCAGCACTTAATCTTATTGTGATTCCCTTTTGTGTGATGGTTCTCTTTTCTCTTGCTGCCTTGAGTATTTTCTCTTTGTCTTGAGCATTGGACATGTTGACAAGTATATGTCTTGGAGTTGGCCTGTTGGGATTTATACTATTTGGGGTGCACTGTGCTTCCTGGATCTGCACATCCCTCTCTCTCAATAGGGTTGGGAACTTTTCAGCCATTATTTCCTTCAACACTCCTTCCATTCCCTTTCCCTTCTCTTCTTCTTCTGGGATGCCCATAATGGGTATGTTTGTGCATTTTGTGTTGTCAGTTAAATCCCTGAGTCCCTGCTGGATTTTTTCTATTTTTTTGTCTATCTGTTCTACTATCTGTTTGATTTCAGTTATATTGTCTTCCACATCACTAATTCTTTCTTCTGCTTGTTCAAATCTGCTGTTATGTGAATCGAGCTCTTTTTGATTTCTTGGATTGTGCCATTGATCACCATCATATCCGTTATCTTTTTGTTTTTTTTTACAATTTCTTCAATATGTTCTCCCAGTGTCTTCTTTTATCCTTGATCTCTTCCTTCAGTTCATTAAGTTGTTCCATGATATTTATTTGGAAACCTTTGATTAGTTTTTCAATGTTATGCATCTCTTCCTTCTTTTTAGTTTGTCCATTTGACTAGTCCGTGTCTTCCTGCTTCTCAGTGTGGTTTGTAATTTTTTGTTGCCCTTTATTCATCATTTTATCTTGATGGGTTTATTCAGTTGTTTAGCTTCTCTCTCTCCTTTAGAATTTTATTTAGTTGGTGGTTCTGTGTGTGTGTTAAGTTTTCTCTTTGACACTTTTTCTTCTTATTTTATTTCCTTGCTTCTTTATGTGTTACCTCGAAGGCAAAAGATTAGTGCCAGAGGAATCTAAAGATGTGAGAAAGGAAGAAGGATAATAGTAATAATGAAATAAAGTTAGAAGAGGGGCCAAATAAGACTTAGTGAAATGAATATTTAACTCTGGTAGGCAGTGTAGAGTAATAGGGAAAAAAGTGGAGTACCTATAATGGACTGGAAAACCAAATAGAGGAATATATATATATATAATGATTTAGAAGGTTAGAGTGATGAGGAGGGAGGGAAAGAGTAAAGAAAGGGCTAAAAGGAAAAAGCTAATATTAATTTTTAAAAAAGAATAAAACAAAATAGATAGAATAGAAATTGACACCCTTAAGTTGTGGGCTAATGACAAAACATGGTTTCTAAGAACCACAAGAGAAAGCAGAATGTAGAAAGATGAAGGAATGATAAGAGATAGCTTGGGATACCAAAATCAATATAGACAGAGAATGGGATATCACTGAAGAAGAAGCACAGCAAAGAAGAGGCAATCTAGCAGCACCTAATTAAAAAAAAAAAAGAAGGAAAAAAGAAAGAGGGTAGGAAAGAGGAAAGAAAAGCAAGAGACAACAACAAAACAGAGAAAAACCAAACAACCACACAAGCAAGCAATCAAACAAAGCTAAGGAAGAAGTGTTCCTTCTGGGGTCCTTGTGGATCCTCTCAGCTTACTTGTGTTTATCAATCAGTTTCCCAGCAGGGTTCTATCTGCAGGTTTTGAGACAGATTTTAGGTATTAAACTAAATTAAAAAGAAGAATTCATTTTTTTAAAGTGACTGTCTTCTTTTTTTTTTTGGCTATATAAGGGACCCAAAAGAAGTCCTCTGCTAGACCACCCCCTTCACTGAGGGGACCCTAAATAGGCTTGTGGAAACTAGCCAAGCACTCCCACTTCCTGGCCTCCTCAGGGTAGCTGAAACTCTGATGCTTGTTAGTACAGAGTGATAAAATTGTCTGACTCCGCCCCCTCTGCAGCCAAGCCTCAGTGTCAGTGGGCTGCTGGGTAAATCAGGTTTCCTCAGCAGATTCGCCTCTCCCCTCAGTCTGGCGCTGCTTCAACCTGGGTTATCTGCTCCCAAAAGCTATGGGGGAGTCCAGGCAGCCAAATCCACAGAGGTTAACCCCCTCTCCACCTTCTGTCAGAACCCTCCCTCTCTCAGAGAGTGCTCCCTCACACAGGGAGCAGGTGTCATGGGTGCGGGATTCGCAGCTCAAAGCAGCCTTTTTCCCTGTGGGTGGGGCTCAGCCATCTGTGTTAACCACTACAGGCAGGCTTAAAACTCACGAATCTCTACCATTCACTCCTCGCCATCGCTCTGCCTGAAGCTAGATGTCCCAAGCTTCTCGCTCCGTGTGCCCACATCACAGGCCCCCGGGTAGGACCCTGTCCACAATCCGCCGTTCTCAGAGAGCTAGTCAGCGAGTGCCCTCCTAAACTAATGCCATCTTGCCTCTCTCTGTCTTAATTTAATTTTAGTTTTAGTTTTGTTCAAGTTTTCATGTTTTTTATCTCTTACATTTAAACTTATTATTATGTCATTTTCCTATTAATTGTATTTGGCTATTGTATTGGCTTCATCTTTAAAGAAGCTTTGGACCACAGAAAGTTTACAACTGGGGTGGGAGAGGATCCTTGGTGGGGGGTATCAGGGAAGGGGGGTGCATGGGATGAAGTTCACCTGAACATTCATAAAATGTATATAAATTTGTTCAAATGTTCACAGGGCATGGTCACAGTGGTTAGAGAATCAATAAATGAGAGAATACTGAATTTCCATCCTGGGAGCTCTGCCACATTCTCCAAGGGAGCAGCAACAATCCCCTAAGTGCAGGGGTAGTGTCTGGCAAAGGAGGATGATCCACTGATGAGCTCTTTTTATTAATGACTAACCTTACGAGTCTTTGCTCTTGAAATTGAAAGCTAGCCTATTGTTATGGGGTGCCTAAGGGTTGCCTCCTGAGAGCCTCCTTGTTGCTCAAATGTGGCCTCTCTCTAAGCCAAACTCAGCATATTAATGCATTACCTTCCTCCCAGCATGGGACATGACTCCTGGGGATGACCCTCCCTGGCAACAAGGGATTGCTACCAAGCACCAACTAGCAATGTAACTGGAAAACGACCTTGAATAAAAGGGGGAAAGGGTAAAGACAAATGAGTTTATATGGCTAAGAGACTTCAAAATGAATCAGGAGTTCTTCCCAGAGGTAACACTTATGCACATCTCAGTAGGACCTCATAGACTTCCAATGTGGATATCACCCCAACTAGAGGTGCTCTGGAGACACCCAGATCCTATATAAAGGTGGATAGCTCCAGAGTTTGATGCTTGATCAGTGGGCCCTACTTTTGAATCTGTGCTCCTGAGAGAGACAGAGTTGGACTCAAATATGTTCTCCCTGCACATGGTCCATCTGTCCCTTCTATTCAAGCCTAAATGTGGAGTTTGTAGGTGTACTTCCAGAGACAGGAATATTTTGGCTGTCCATGTGCCAGCTGGGCTGGGAATCTCGGTGGAGTTGAAACTCCCAATCTACAGCTCAATGGACTCACCCAGGACACCTGACGGGTAGATTATGATGGACAATGGCCATCCCAGTGAATGGAGAGAGTCTGCATCTGCATGCAGGATAATCCCACCCATCTTATTCATGGGATGTAAACCCCCTCTCACTTGGAATTGGAATGAATATCACCATCCGGGACTCTTCAGGATTGGGGGAAAAGCTATGGACCAGAGGGTGCTTACTGGTATTCTGTTATAGACATATTGTGATTCAAGCAATGGAAGAAATTACAACATTAATATGGCGCCAGTGGATGCTTTGGGGACAGGGAGAGGGAAAAGCAGTTGTAATACAGGGGTTTTTTCAGGATCTGGAAATTATCCTGAGTGACATTGCAATGACAGATATAAGCCATTTTATATCAACATATAACATGCAGAACTGTGTGGGAGAAAGTGTTGTCTACAATGTGAACCATGGTCCATGGTTGGTGGCAAAGCCCCAGGATGTGTATATCCATTGCAGGTGATGTGCCACACTAATGAAAGATGTTTATGTGGGAGGTTGTGGGAGGTGTGGGAGGTGGGGTATATGGGAATCCCTATAATATTTGTGTAACATTTATATAATCTAAGTATCTTTCAAAAAATAAAAAATAATTATTATTAAAAAGAAGAAGACATTGGATGAGCACAAAGAATTTGAAAGTATACATAAAAAAATAGCAGATTTTATGAGAATGAAATGTATAATAAATGAAATAAAAAATACACTGGAATCATATAATAGCAGATTTGAGGAAGCAGAAGAAAGGATTGGTGAGCTTGAAGAAATGGCCTCTGAAAGTGAACATACAAAAGAACATATGAAGAAAAGATTGGAAAAACTTGAACAAGGTCCCAGGGTACTAAAGGACAGCAAGAGATGTGCAAACACACATGTCATGGATGTCCCAGAAGGAGAAGAGTAGGGAAAAGGGGCAGAAGGAATATTTGAAGAAATAATGCTAGAAAATTTCCCAACCCTATTGAAGGACATAGATATCCATGTCCAAGAAGCACAATGTACTGCCATCTGAAAAAATCCTAATAGACCAACTCCAAGACACTTACTAATCAGAATGCCAAATGTAAAAGACAAAGAGAGAATTCTGAGAGCAGCAAGAGAAAAGCAATGCATAATGTATGAGATACTCAATAAAATTAAGTGCTGATATCTCTGCAGAAACGATGGATGCAAGAATACAGTGGTATTATATATTTGAGATACTACAAGAGAAATACTTCTTGCCAAGAATCTTATATCCGACAAGATTGTATTTCAAAAATGTGGGAAAGTTTAGAATATTCACAGATAAACAGAAACTGAGAGAGTTTGCAACTAAGAGAACTGCTTTTCAGGAAATACTAAAGGATGTGCTACAAGCTGAAAAGAAAAGATAGAGGCCTGGAAGTGAGTATAGAAATGAATATTACATCCATAAAGGTAACTAAAAATGTCAAAAGAGTGGAGAAAATAAAATATGACAGATAAAACCCAAATATTCAGGAATAAACTTAACCAATGATTTAAATCACTTGTATTCAGAAAACTACAACTCATTGTTAAAAGAAATAAATTTTTAAAAAGACCTAAATAATTGGAAGAACATTCCATGTTCATGGATTGGAAGACTAAATATCATTAAGATGTCAATTCTACTAAAATTGATAAGCAGATTTAATGCAATCCCAATAAAAATTCCACCAGCATTTTTTAAACAAATGGAAATCATGATTAACAAATTTATTTGGAAGGGTAAGGGGATTTGAATAGCTACAAACATCTTAAAAAGGAAGAGAAGTTGGAAGACTCTCATTTCCAGACTTTAAGTCACATTACCTAGCTACAGTGATAAAAAAAAACAACAACATGGTACTGGCATACAGACAGACACATAGACCAATGGAACTGAACTGATGGTTAAAAAACAGACCCTCACATCTATGGTCAAGTGATTTTTGACTGGCCTGTCAAACCCACCCAGCTCAGGCAGAACTGTCCATTCAACAAATGGTGCTGAGAAAATTGGATATCCATAGCAAAAGAAGGAAGAAGGACCCCTATCTGACACCCTCTACAAAAATTAACTCAAAACGAATCAAATACCTAAATATAAAAGCAAGAACCATACGGCTTCTAGAAGAAAATATAGGAAAATATCTTCACAACCTGGTGGTAGGTGGTGGATTCTTTAATGAGATAAGAGGAGGACTGAGATGGACTACTGATATTTAATGTATGTAGAAGTTTTAATTAGCTTTACTGTAAAATTGTGGAAATATACAGAGTTGATGGTAACACATTATAGTGAGTAACAGCTGGTTTATAAATGGGGATGTGACTGAAAATGGTAGTCTAGGTATGTAAATGCCACTTGAGAGAAAGCTAGAGAATAAGCTAGGCATTGAATAGTACAGTAAACCCGGAAAAGGATGAGAATAGTGGTTGATGGTACAGATGCAAGAGTGTCCTTTGTGAGCTAGAGCAGTTGTACCTCAGTATTGCAGGGTGGTGGGAATGTGGAGAAGCATGAGGAAAATACAACTAGAGTGATCTATGGAGTGTGGTTAACAGTTATAATGTAATATTCTTGCATCTATGCCAAAGATGTATTGTGTTGATAATGGGCAAGTATGTGCCAAATGTACTCTGTGGACCTGGTAATAATCGGATGATATTTCTCATAATCTGTAACAAATATTCCACCATGGTGTGGTGTGTTGATAGAGGCGTGTTGTTTGGGAATTCTGCACATGTGCATTATTATTTTGTAATTTTACAACTTCTGCCATAAAAATATATTTTAAAAATAATAATAGGGTGGGTTGGGGGGAAAATACACCAAATATAAGATAAGGACTATAATTAGCAGTAAGAGTTTGACAATATTCTTTCATAATTTGTAACAAATGTCTCACGATAATGCAAGGTGTTGGTGGAGGGTTGATGTATCAGACCCCTGGATGATGTTATGAATGTTTGCTTTGTAAGTTCACAACTTTTACTATACACTTATTGTTTATGTATGTTCAAGTATAAATGATATAAAAGATTATATAGGGTGCATTGGGGGAAAATACTTTGGTTAGTAGTAATATCTTGAGGATGCTCTTTAATCATTAGTAAAAATGTTTCACAACAATGCTAAGTATTGGTGATAGGGTGAGGTATAAGAGCCCTGTATGATGTTATGTATGTTTGTTTTGTAAGTTCACAACTGTAACTATACACTTATTGTTTATGTATGTTCATGTATAAATGATATAAAAGATTATAATAGGGGGAAAATACTTTGGTTAATAGTAATATCTTGAGGATGCTCTTTAATCATTAGTTAAAAATGTTTCACAACAATGCAAAGTATTGGTGATAGGGTGAGGTATAAGAGCCCTTTATGATGTTATATATGTTTGTTTTGTAAGTTCACAACTATTACTATACATTTATTATTTATGTATGTTCATGTATGCATGATATACTTCAATAAGTTAAAAAAAATGACACTGAGAACAAAAAATTAAAACAATAGAAAAAATCAACAAAACCAAAAGCTGGTGCCTTGAGAATATCAATAAAATTGACAAACCCTTATCTATACTAACAAAGAAATAAAGAGAGAAGATGCAAATAAATAAAATCAGGAATGAAAATTGGGGAGCATTATAACTGACCCACAGTAATAAGAAGGACCATAAATGGATATTATGAGAAACTGTATGCCAACAAATTAGACAAAGTAGATGAAATGGACAAATTTCTAGAAATGCACAAACAACAGACATTGACCCTACAAGAAACACAGGAAATCAACAAACCAATCACAAATAAAGAGATTGAATAAAAAGTTATCAAAAAGCTCCCATCAAAGAAAAATCCAAGACCAGATGCTTTACAGGTGAATCGAACCATCTATTATGAGAAGAATTAATACCAAATCTGTTTAAACTCTACCAAACATTGAAAAGGAGGGGAAATTACCCAACACATTTTATGAAGCCAGCATCACTCTAATACCAAAGTCAGATAAAGATACTACAAGAAAATAAAATTCAGACCAATCTTTCTAATGGGAATAGATGCAAAAATTCTCAACAAAATACCTGCAAATGGAATCTGAAAGCATTTTAAAAGAATCATACACCATGATCAAGTGGGTTTTCTTCCTGGTATGCAAGAATGCTTTAACCCAAGAAAATCAAATAATGTAATACACCATATTAACAAATTGAAGGGGGAAAAAACTTAATCATCTCAAGTGACACAGAAAAGTCATGTGACAAAATACAGCATCCTTTCTTAATAAAAACAATTCACAAGATAGTTATAGAAGGAAAGTTCCTAGCGTAAAAAGGGCATATATGAATATACCATAGCCAACATCATACTCAATGGGGAAAGGTTGAAAGCTTTCTCTCTAAGACCATGAACAAGGCAAGGATGATCACTGTCACCACTGTTATTCAACATTGTGATAGAAGTTCTAGTTAGAGCAATTAGGCAAGAAAAAAAGTCATCCAAATTGTAAAAGAGGAAGTAAAACTCTCACTATCCCCAGATGACATGATCTTATATTTAGAAAATCCTGACATATCTACAACAAAGGTATAAGAGCTAATAAATGAGTTCAGCATGTGGTAAGATACAAGAACAATACACAAAAAAGTGAGGTTTCTAAACACTAGTAATGAGCAAGTGGAGGAGGAAATTTTTTTAAAATTCTATTTATATTAGCAACAAAAATATTCAAATACCTAGAAGTTAATTTAACCAAGAATGTAAAGGATCTTTATTAGAAAACTACAAAACAATGCTAATGGAAATCAAAGAAGGCCTAAACAAATGAAAGGACATTATCTGTTCAGGCATTGTAAGACTAAACATCATGAAGATGTTAATTCCACCCAAACTCAGTTATAGATTCAATGCATTACCAATCAAAACCCCAACAGCTTACTTTACAGATATAGAAAAGTCAATTACCAAATTCGTTTGGAAGGGAAAGATTTCTGAATAGACAAAAACATCCTAAAAAGAAGAGCAAAGTCAGGAGACTCATGCTTTCTGAACTTGAAGTATATTATATAGCTACAGTGGTCAAAACAGCAGATTATTGGCATAAAGATAGATATACTGATCAATGGAATGAAACTGAGAGTTCAAAAATTGACCCTCACCCTTAAGGTCAACTAATTTTTATAAGGCTACAAAATCTACTTTCCTGGTCAGAACAGTCTCTTCAATAAATGGTGCTTGGAGAATTGGATATCCATAGCCAAAAGAATGAAAGACAAGCCCTATCTCACCCCCTATATAAAAATCAACTCCAAATGGATCAAAGACTTAAACATAAAAGCCAGGGCCATAAAACTCCTAGAAGATAATATAGAGAACTATCTATAAGACCTTGTAGTAGGTGGGGTCTCTTAAACTTTACACTCAAAGCATAAGCAACAAAGGAAAACATAGATAAATGGGACCTCCTCAAAATTAAACACTTCTCCACCAAAAAGGACATTGTGAAGAGGATAAAAAGGCAGCCTAATCAATGGGAGAAAATATTTGGGAATCACATCTAACAAGGGTCTAATATCCATTATATAAAGAGATCCTACAACTCAACAATAAAAAGACAAATGACCTGATTTAAAAATGGGAAAAAAATCTGAATAGACATTATTGGGGAAAAAAAAAAAAAGAAAGAAAGAAATACAAATGGTAAAAAAAAAAAAAACATTAAAAAACTGTTCATCATCACTGGCTATTAAGGAAATGCAAATTAAAGCTACAATGAGATTTCATTTCACACCTAATAGAATGACCACTATTAAAACAGAAATCTACAGGTGTTGGAGAGGATGTGGAGGGATAGAAATGCTTATTCATATTTGGTGGAAATGTAGGATCGTGCAGCCACTGTGGAAGTCTGTTTGGTGGTTCCTAAGGATGTTAGATATAGATCTACCATGTGACCCAGCAATATCACTACTAGGTATATAACCCAGAAGAACTGAGAGCAGTGACATAAACAGTCATCTGCACACTGATGTTCATAGCGACATTATTCCGAATTGCCAAAAGATAGAATCAGCCCAGGTGTCCATCAACTGATGAATGGATAAACAAACTGTGGTATTAGACACCCGATGGAATATTATTCAGCAGTAAGAAGTAATGAAGTCCTGAAGCATATGACAATATGAATGAACCTTATGACATTACGTTGAGTGAAGCAAATCAGGCACAAAAAGAGAAATATTGTATGATTTTGCTATTATGAAGTAAATATAATGAGCAAAATCATGGAGTTAATAGCTAGGCTATGTCATCAAAAAATAGAATGTGGTTACAGAATGGAAAGCTGAAGTTTAATCTTTGCAGAATTGGTAAAAATTTGTTTGGAAATGTTTGGAAATGAATGAAAATGGTGAAAGCACATCATGGGGCTTATAAATAGTTATGCTAGCATATGGGTCTTATAGTAGTTTGGTTTTGTTGATTTTTTTCTTTTTTTCAGTAATAAAAATGCTCTCATATTGATTCATGTGTTGAATGACCAACTCTGTGATTATACAAAATACCATTTATTGAACACTTTAGTAAATTATATGGTTTATGAATGAAAAAAAATATTATGGTGGGCTGGCGAAAAAAATACACCAAATTTAAGATATGTACCATAGTTAGTAGTAATACACTGATGATACTCTTTCATAATTTGTTGCAAATGTTTCACAACAATGCAAGGAATTGGTGGTGGGGTGATATATGGGAGCCCTGTGTGATGTTATGCATGTTGTTTTGTAAGTTCACAACTTATACTATACAGCTATTGTGTATGTATGTTCTTGTATGAATAATATATTCAATAAATTTTTAATGGAGAAAAACACCCAGTTAGAGAGAAATACATAATTTAACATGAGGTTTTGAATAGAAGAGGTGTGGGCTTAAAGAGAAACCTGGCAGTCATTGTGAAGTCATATATAAAGGTTTTATTTTAAACTGTAATTAAATCATAATGTACTTGCTGTTCTCAAAAACCTAGTAAGGGGAGAAATACAAAAAGAATCAGAAACTTATAATAGAGTACTGTTGGTGGGGTGCAGCACTACAGATGAACCCAGAGTGTAACAGGGCTTACAAAGGGGAGCTAAGGGGCTCAGGTGTCCATAGTTATAGTTGATAGAACTATGTCACTGAAGTTTAGGGTTTGCTCTTTCTGTCCTGAGCAACTAGCTAAACACTTTGATCTTTGCAAAAGAAAAATTGTAATAATTTTATAATAATTCAATAATAATTTTTATAAGCCATCTAATATATGTCTATGACTATTAAGTAGAATAAACTTATAAAGGCAAGCTTTAAAAACAGTAAAATCTTTAGAAGAGTAATCTGTTTTAATTGGGTTTGTTGCATTTCAGGTCTTAGTATACAGTCTAGTTTAGAGATAATGTAATGGTTGTTGTGCAAATTGGCCAAGTCCCACACAGCTCTTATGTGATAAAATGGGCACTCAAACTCAGATTGTTCTGACTCTGAAATTCAAGCTCTAATTTAAACTCTACTACCGAATCCCATTAACAGGGTCATGAACACAACCAAATTATTCATTAAGGCACCATTCATTAAATGAATCACCCTTAGTAAGTCTCTCCTAAGTGTTTCTTGATAATCATGTCCCACTCAATCATAGTTTCCCCAGATTTTTTTCAGTGCTGCCTTGACTTCCTTTTTCCTTAGGGTATAGATATGTGGGTTAAGCAGTGGGGGTCACCATGTTGTAGAAGAAAACAAACTTTCACTGGTCCTTGCATCTATTCTTGGCTGACTGAAGATACATGAAGATGATGGTTCCATAGAAGATGATGACCACCATTAAGTAGGAAGAGCAGGTCCCAAATGCTTTATGTCTTCCAGTAGCTGACTTGATCTTCAAAATTACTTGAGCAATGTACCCATAGGAGGTTAAGATGAGTGACAAAGGCACCATCAGGAATAGTACGTTAGCCACAAAGAGCTCAGCCTGGTTGAATGTGGTGTCCACACATGACAACTTGATCAGCACAGGGAACTCAAAGAAGAAATGATCCACTGGGTGATGACCACAAAGTGGCAGTTGAGCCATGATTGTGGACTTAATCAATGTGGTGGCCAGCCCACTGAGCCATGCCATAGAGGGCAAGACATGGCAGACCTGAGGATATATGGCAAAAATATAATGTAGAGAATGGCAAACAGCAACATAATGGTCATAGGACATCACAGCCAGGAGGATACACTCAGTGGAGCCAAGTGCAAGGGAGACATAGAGTTGAATCAGACAGCCTCCATATGTGATGGATTTATTTGAACCTGACTGGTTGACTAGAAGCTGGGGAATGATACTGCTGGTGAAGCAGAGGTCCAGGAAGGAGAGATGGGAGAGGAAAAATTACATAGGCTTGTGTAGTCCAAGGGAAACTAAGATGATAGTAGTGTTGCCCAGAAGGGCCATGAGGTAAATGAAAAGATTATTCCAAAGAGAACCAGCTCCAGCTGAGACTTGTCTGAGAAACCTATCAGAATGACTCCAGGGAGGGCACTTTTATTGGTTCACTGCATTACTCTCACTTTGATTATTCATTCCTGAAAGATGAAGTCATTTAAGGTATTAACGTCAAGGATTTACGTCAAATCCATGATAGTTAAGACTTAGTGCTGGGAAATCAAACTTTGGAAATAGGTGAAGTTTAAAGGCCAAAGTAGAGAATACCAGTGTGTGATATCTTTGATTATACCTATAGAGAGTGTATACTCTCTATAGGTCATACTGAGGACAAAACAAAAGGTCATAGTGATTATAAAGTTAGAATGCATAAAGATTGAGGTTTTTCCCACATTTTCTTAAATATTAACTTTTCAATGTAAAGGTAATGGAATTTTGTAGAAATTATGGGAACTATAAATACCAGAGAAATATAGTGCATTAACAAAATCTACCAGATGAGTAGATACATTAGGTAGTCATGATGATGAAATACATCAGAGTGCACACAATCACATTTGTGTATGCAATATATTATTAGAATGCAGAGAAGTCTGAGGAACTTATGGAATGATAAGTTTTAAATTATTCTAGGGTGACATGACAACTTGCTCTTAAAAAGATGTGGATTTAAAATCCAGGCCTAGGAGATCTGGGCAAGATGGCATTGGTTTAAATGTGGACTCACCAGCTCTCTCACAAAAAAATGGTTGAGTGGGGGCAAGATCCTGCCCAAGTGAGCTATTTAGGGAACCCATAGAGCTGGAAGCTTCAGGGAATCAATCTGGAGAGAGCTGGACAAAGAGATAAATTGCTCAAGGTAAAACCTTGAGTTTCTTGCCCCTGAGGCTGGAAACTGTGGAATGGCAAGCGAACCCTGACTCCTGCTGGCCACCCAGCAGGAGGGAGCATTCGCCAAGAGTGGGAGGTTTCTGGCAAAGTGTGCAGAGGGATTTCCTTTCTGTAGGTTTGGTTGCCTAGAGCCCCTTTGAGATTTGAGGAACATACCAGCAGGTTCGAGGTGACACCAGGAAGAGTTGAGAGGTGAATCTGATGAGGTAGCCTGATTTACTAACCATCCTGGGATAGAGTAACTTGGCCTGTGAGAGGGTGGAGTCAGGCAATTGATTAGTCCGGTGCTAAAAACTACCAAAATTTCAACTCCCCTAAGGGAGGTGGGCAGTAGGAAGTCCTTAATAAGCTTCCAAGAGCCTATTTAGGGTACCCTGGGAGGAGAAGGTAGTCTGGAAGAGGGTTGAGAGTCATTTTTCTGTAGTGAGTTCAGTTACTAGGTCCAATTTGAATTTCAGAAGGGAACTAAATTTGACCAGGAGGGGAAGGGGAAATCCCCTCACACAGGCTATTGTGTCCTGCTGCCCTGGGAGAGAAAGCTATAAAAATAGAAAGGGGACAGGGACAGACTCCTAATCAGAAAGGAAATTATCCACCGGGAAAGAGTCAAATCTGCCTGAGGGAAAGTGAAAGGATAGCTTTCTGAAGAGCTAACTAACCCAACAAGAAAGTTTAGCTCAGTGGAGGAGTTTCCACCTTGAAACTAGTTTGATTCTTGGCTCCTTTTAGAGTAGTGATCCACCAGGATATCAAACATCCAGCTGATACTTTAGTGCAGGGAAAACATAGACATTATTTTTGTATTAGTTTCTCTTAGGTCTCTTTTTTTTTTTTTTTTCCAAAGAAAAAAAAAGGTTACATTCTTTAAAAATTTAACTTAGTTTACTTGCTAAAACCTGCTTCAAAACCTGCAGAGGGAAAGTTGCAGGGTAATTTATTGATGAACATCTGCAGCCTGAGAAACTCCACAGGGGCCTAAGAGGGAAGGTTGTTCTTACTTAGTTTTTGTTAGACTGCTTGCTTGTGCGTTTTTATTTGTTTGTTTTTCTTTGCACTTTCTTCCCCACCCTCCCATTTTTTTTCTTTAATTAGGCGTTGCTGGCTTGTTTCTTCTTTGCTGTGTTTCCTCTTCCTCTATTTTCCCTTTTCTGTGTCTACAGATTTTATTTGCCAATGCTATCTCTTTTCCTTCCTTCATTTTCTATCTTCTGATTTCTCTTGATGTTCTTACTTTCCACCTCTCTATTTAATCCTCACTTTTTCCGGTTTTTAGTTCTATCTCATCTATTATTTTCTTTCTTTTATTGGTTGTTTTCATTTTATCCTTTCTCTTCTCTTCCCCTCTCTCCTTATCATTCTTGCCTTTTAATTCATCCTATATATTTTTATCTATCTGGTTTCCTATTTCATTGTAGGTACTCCACTTTTTATTCCTACTACTCTAAACTGCTCACATGAGTTAAATATTCAATTTCTTAAGTCTTATACAGTTCCTCTTCTAACTTTTACTATTATTATTACTATTACCCTTTTGCTTTTCTTACCTTTTTCACTTTCTCTGGCCCTAATTTTTTTCCTTCAAGGGAACATAGAAAACAGCACGGAAATAGAACACGAAGAACAAAGGGTCAAAGAGAAACCACAACACACACACACACACACACACACACGAAAAGGGAGGTAAATAAAACCCTTGATAGATGCTAATTAACTGAATAAACCCATCAAGATAAAAAGATGACCAGGCAGCAACAAAAAATTACAAACCATACCAAGAAACAGAAAGACATGGCTCAGTCCAATGAACAAACCAAAAACCAGGAAGGTATGCAGAGCATGGAACAATTATTCAAAGCTATACAAACAAATATCATGGACCAACTTAATAAAGTGAAGAAAGAGATTAAAGATACTAAGAAGACACTGGGAGAACATCCTGAAGAAATTGTAAACATACCTAAAAAGATAACTGATATGATGGTGATGAATGGCACAATCCAAGAAATTGGAAAGACACTGGGAGCACAGAAGAGCAGATGTGGACAGGCAGAGGAAAGAACTAGTGATGTGGAAGAAAGTGCATCTGAAATCAAATGATAGCAGAATAGATAGATAAAAACATAGAAAAAATCTAGCAGGGACTGAGGGATTTGAACAACATCACAAAATGCACATATATATGCATTATAGGCATCCCAGAAGGCGAAGAGAAGGGAAAGGGGACAGAAGGACTGTTGGAGGAAATAATGGCTGAAAACTTCCCAACCCTTTTGAGGGAGATGGATGTACATGTCCAGGAAGTACAGAGCACCCCAAACAGAATAAATCCCACCAGGCTTACTCCAAGACATATATTTGTCAAACAGTCCAATGCTCAAGACAAAGAGAAAATACTGAAGGCACCAAGAGAAAAGAGAACCATCACATAAAAGGGAAGATCAATAACATTTAGTGCTGATTTTTGTCATCAAAACCACAGAGGCGAAGGCAGGTGTATGGCATAGATAAGGTTCTAAAAGAAAAAAAATTGCAGCCAAGAATTCCCTATCCAGCAAAGCTGACATTCAGAAATGATGGAGAGTTCAAATATTGACAAATAAACAGAAAATAAGAGAGTATGCAAATAAGGACCTGCCCTTCAAGAAATACTAACGGAAGTTCTGCAGGTTGAAAGGTTGAAAACAGGAGAGAGAGAGTTGGATGAGAGTGTAAGAATAAAATAAAAAATCATATGACATACATGAACCCTAAGAAAATATGGCTGATGTAAGAAATTCATTGAGAGTAATAACACTGTATGTTAATGGAATAAACTCACCAGTCAAGAGACAAGGTTTGGCAGAATGGATAAGGAAATACGACCCATCTATATGCTGTCTACAGGAAACCCACCTTAGACACAGAGATTCAAGGAGGCTGATAGTGAATGGCTGAAAAACAATCTTATAAGCAAACAATAACCAAAAAAGGGCAGGAGTAGCTATACTAATATCAGACAAAACAGACTTTAAATAAAAAACTGCTGTAAGACAAAGACAGACACCATATATTAGTAAAAAGTGTAATCCTTCAAGAAGAAAGAATAATCATAAACATTTATTCACCTAACAAGGGTACCTCAAAAGACATGGGGCAAACACTGAAAAACTAAGTGAAGAAACACATGCCTCTACAATTATAGTGGGGGACATTATTTTATTTTTTATAACTTTTTTTTTTATTTTTTAAAAGATACTTAGATTACATACATTTATGTACACAAAAATTGTAGAAATTCCCATATACCCCACCTCCCACTCCTCCCACAACCTCCCACATAAACATCCTTCATTAGTGTGGCACATCACCTGCAATAGATATACATATCTTAGGGATTTGCCACTAAGCACGGATCATATTCACATTGTAGACCACACTCTCTCACACACAGTTCTGCATGTTATATGATGATATAAAATGGCCTATATCTGTCATTGCAATGTCACTCAGGATAATTCCTTAGTACCGAAAAAGCCCCTGTATTACAACTGCTTTTCCCTCTCCCCTCCCCGAAAGTGTCCAGTGGCCACTGGCTCCACATTAAGGTTGCAATTTCTTCCATCGCATGAATCACAATATGTCTATAACAGAATACCAGTGAGTCCACTCAAGTCCATAGATCTTCCCCCAATCCTGAGGAGTCTGAGATGGTGATGTCCACTCCACCTCCAAGTGAGTGGGGGCTTATATCTCATGGATAAGATGGATGGGATTATCCTGCCTGCAGCTGCTGACCCTCTCCATTCTCTGGGATGGCCGTTGTCCATCATCATGTCCCTACCAGGTGTCCTGGGTGAATCCATTGAGCTATAGGGTAAGAGTGGCAGCTCCACTGAGATTCCAGGCCCAGATGGCACATTGACTGCCCAAAAACTCTGATTTCTGGAAGTACACTTACAAACTCCAGCACCACATTTAGGTTTGAATAGAAGGGACAGATGGACCATTTGTAGGGAAGACATATTTGGGTCCAACTCTGTCACTCTCAGGAGCAAGGATTCCAATGTAGGGCTCACTGATAAGGTGCAAAACTCTGGGGCTATCTACCATGATATAGGACCTGGGTGTCTCCAGAGCCCTCAGGAGCCCCTCTGTTTGGGGTGTAGCCACATTGGAAGCCTATGAGGTCCTACTGAGATTGCATAAGTGTTACCTCTGGGATAACCTCCCGACTCACTTAGCCTTATGAAATCATTTGTCTTTACCTTTTACCCCTTTTATTCTAGGTCTTTTTCCAGTTGTATTGCCAATTGGCACTGGTTAGTAATCCATTGTTGCCAGGGAGGCTTATCCCCGGGAATCATGTCACACACTGGGAGGAAGGTAATGCATTCATATGCTGAGTTTGGCTTAGAGAGAGGCCATATTTGAGCAACAAGGAGGCTCTCAGGAGGGAACCCTTGGGCACCCTATAACAATAGCCTAAGATTCAATTTCAAGAGCAAAGACTCATAAGGCTAGTCATCAATAACAAGAGCCCATCAGTGGGTCATCCTCCTTTGCCAGACCCTGCCCGTGCACTTGGGGGACTGTTGCTAGTCCCTTGGAGAATATGGCAGAGCTCTCCAGGATGGGAATCCAGTATTCTCTCATTTATTGAGTGGCTCTTCATCCACTATGACCATGCCCCATGAGCATTTGAACAATTTTATATACCTTTTATGTATGTTCAGGTGAACTTCTTCCCATGCACCCCCCACCCCTGACACCCCCCCACCAAAGATCCTCTCCCACCCCAGTTGTAACCCTTCTGTGATCCAAAGCTTCTTTAAAGGTGAAGGCAATACTATAGCCAAATAAAATTAATGGGAAAATAAAATAATAATGGTGTTTAAATGTAAGAGATAAAATACATGAAAACTTAAAAATAACCTAAAAATAAAATAAAATTAATGGATTGGGTTATTCAAAAAATGAGAAAACATTTCTAAAAATGTAAAAATTTTTTTGACATTTTGCCTTTTATCACTGCAATATCTGGTGTCCATTCTGTACCGTGGCACCTTCCCCCTCTCACTCCCCAGTGTCTCACTATTTTTCATTTAATTTTCAAAGAAGTTTTAGCTCACAGCAAAGTCACACACTGAATACAAGACACTCATATACCCAACCTCCTCCCCCTTTCCTCAGCCCATCTTAAAACCTTTTTGTATGTGGATGGTAGCATTGTTATAACTGATATACAGATAGTGAAACATAGCTACTAAACATTGTCAATGGTTTACATTTTAGATCATACACTTTTATAAATTTTGATGATATCTACCATGTCCTGTGTCCATCACCGTAAGGCAATGAAAAACATTTCCACTGACCACTAAGTACCCCATGTTTGATCTAGTCTGTCCCTCCCTCCCTATCCCACTGGGGCCCATGAAGACACCCTGGCTTGACTCATTGGATGACAAGATTCATAGTTACATGCAACAAGAGGTCATGACACACTGGTTTGTCCTCCACTCTTAGGAACCACCCTTGTTATTAAGAGATGCCCACCTGTCTATTTCTTCTCTCCCCTCAGTATCCTGGGTATTCTAACCCACCGTTCCCAATCTACCCACCAGTCCACCCTGCACCACCAAACCCAATATCTAACTACCCTCCTGTCCTATCCCTTCAAAACACAACTATATTCTATCACTTTACCATAGGTTACATCCATATGAGTGATGGTTCACAACTTTCTCTTTTCTTTCTCTTTCATGTACACCTATCTTTCAGACAATAGTTCTCAGAGACTGCTCAATTTCCTTAATTCATATCAGTGAGGACATGTACTGTTCATCCTTCAATGCCTGGCTTGCTTCACTCAACATAAGGTCTTCCAGATTCATCCATGTTATCCCATGTGTTAGCACTTTATTCCTTCTTACAGCTGAGTAATAGTCCATTGTATGTATGTACCACATTTTGTTTATCCATTCATCTGTTGATGGGCACCTGGGTTGATTCCAATTTTTGGCAATAGCAAACAATGTCACTATGAATATTGGTGTGCATATATCTGTTCGTATCTTTGTTTTCAGTTCTTCTGGTTATATACCCTGCTGTGGGGTTGCTGGATCATATGGAAGATCTATAGTTAGTTTTTTGAGGAACTTCCAAACTGCCTTTCACAGTGGTTGTACCATTCCACAATCCCACCAGCAATGGATGAGTGTTCCCATTCCTCCACATCCTCTCAAACACTTATAATCTGTTGGTTTTTTAATATCCACCATTCTAATGGGTGTAATATGGTATCTCAATGTGGTTTTGATTTGCATTTCCCTAATAGCTAGGGATGTTGAGCATCTTTTCATGTGCTTTATAGTCATTTGTATTTCTTCCTTGGGGAAGTGTCTTTTAAGGCCACTTGCCCATTTTTTAAATGGGTTGTTAGTCTTTATTTTTGAGTTGTAGGATTTCTTTATATATGCAGGATATTAGGCTCCTATCAGATATATGGTTGCCAAATATTTTCTCCCATCGGGTAGGCTGCCTTTTTATTTTCTTGATAATGACCTTTGAGGTGCAAAAGTTTTTAATTTTGAGGAGATCCCATTTATCTATTTTTTTCTTTGTGGTTCGTGCTTTGGGTGTGAAGTTCATGAAACCATTTCCTCTTTCAAGGTCCTGTACATGCTTTCCTACATTATCTTCCAAGGTCTTTATGGTCTTGGCTCTTATATTCAGTTATTTGATCAATCTTAAACTGATATTTATATAAGGTGTGAGATGGTGTTCCTCTCTCATTCTTTTGGATATGGATATCCAGTTCTCCATGGATCATTTGTTGAAGAGACCATTTTCTCCCAACTGAGTGGGCTTGGTGGCATTGTCAAATATCAGATGATTGTATATGTGGGGATTTATATCGGGACCCTCAATTTCGTTCCATTGGCCAATGTGTCTATCCTTGTGCCAATACCATGCAGTTTCCACCACTGTAGCTTTGTAGTGTTTTAAGGTCAGGTAATGTTATACCTCCAACTTCATTTTTCTTTTTCAATATGTCTTTGGTGATTCGGGGCCTCTTACCCTTCCAAATAAATTTTGTAGTTAGTTTTTGCAATTCCTTAAAAAATGCAGTGTTGATTTTTATTGGGATTGCATTAAATCTGTAGATTAGTTTGGGTTGGATAGACATATTGATGATGTTTAGTTTTCTAATACATGAACAGGGAATATTCTTCCATTTATTTAAGTCTTCTTTGATTTCCTTTTACAGTGTTGTATAGTTTTCTGTATATAAGTCCTTTACATATTTAGTTAAATTTATTCCTAGGTATTTGATTCTTTTAGTTACTACTGTAAATGGTATTTTTTTCTTGTTTTCCTGCTCAGATTGCTAATTATTGGTGTACAAAAGTGCTACTGATTGTTGAGCATTGATCTTATAGCCTGCAACAGTACTGAATTCCTTTATAAGTTTTAGAAGCTTTGTTGTAGATTTCTCAGGGCTTTCTATGTATAGGATTATGTCATCTGCAAATAATGAAATTTTTACTTCTTCTTTTCCAATTTGGATGCCTTTTATATCTTTTTCTTGCCTCAGTGCTCGAGCAAGTACTTCTAAGAAAATGTTAAATAGCAGTGGTGATAGTGGGCATCCTTGTCTTGTTCCCGATCTCAGAGGGAAGGCTTTAGGATTTCACCATTGAAGATGATGTTAACTTTGGATTTTTCATATATAGCCTTTATCATGTTCAGAAAGTTTCTTTCTTTTCTTATCTTTTGCAGTGTTTTTATCCAGAAAGGGAGCTGTATTTTGTCAAATGATTTTTCTGCATCTATAGAGATGATCATGTGATTTTTTTCTTTCAATCTGTTTATGTGGTGTATTTCATTGATTGGTTTTCTTTTGTTGAACCATCCTTGCATATCGGGGATGAATCCCACTTGGTCATGGTGTATACATCTTTTGATATGTTGTTGAATGAGATTAGGAAGTATTTTGTTGAGGATTTTAGCATCTAGGTTCATTAGAGAAATTGGTCTGTAATTTTCCATTCTTGTGGTATCTTTGTTTGGCTTTGGTATTAGGGTAATTTTGGCATAATATAATGAGTTAGGCAGTGTTCCTTCTACTTTAGTTTTTTGGAAGAGCTTAAGAAGAATTGGTGTCAGCTCTTTCCGGAATGTTTGGTAGAATTCAACTGTGAAGCCATCTGACCCTGGTCTCTTCTTAGTTGGGAGGTTTTTGACGACTGAGTCTATCTGTTTACTTGTAATTGGACGGTTGAGTTCATTAATTTCTACTTTTGTCCATGTAGGCTGTTTGTGAGTTTCCTCTAAGTTATCATTCTTGTTGGCATATAATTTTTCAAAGTATCCCCTTATGATACTCTTTATTTTGGTGGGGTCAGTAGTGATATCCCCTTCTTCATTCCTTATTTTGTGTATTTGCATCTGCTCTCTCTTTTTCTTTGTTAGTCTGGCTAAGAGTTTGTCAATTTTATTGATCTTCTCAAAGAACCAGCTTTTGGTTTTGTTTATTTTTTCTAGTGCTTTCTTATTTTATATTTCATTTAGTTCTGATCTAATCTTTGTTATTTCTTTCTTTCTACTTCCTTTGGGGCTAGTTTGTTGTTGATTTTCTAATTTCTCCAGGTGTCCATTAGGTCTTCAATTTTAGCTCTTTCTTATTTTTTAATATATGCATTTATGGCTATGAATTTCCCTCTCAGTACAGCTTTGTCTTCATTCCATAGGTTTTGATATGTTGTGTTGTCATTTTCTTTCTATTCAAGGTAGTTACTGATTTCTTTTGAGATTTCCTGCTTGACCCACTGTTTATCTAAGAGTGTGTTGTTTAGCGTCAATATCTTTGTGCCTAATCTGGTTCTCTGGACCTTAGTGATTTCCTATTTCATTCCATTGTGGTCAAAGAAATTACTTTGTATAATCTCAATCTTTCTGAATTAATTGAGAGTTTTTCTGTGGCCTAGTATGTGGTCTATCTTGGAGTATGACCCATGTGCACTCGAGAAGAATGTATATCCCACTGTATTTGGGTGTAGTGTTCTGTATATGTCTATTAGTTCCTGGTTCTCTCTTCTTGGAAGATTACCCCTTTTACTAATATATAGTGTCCATCTTTGTCTCTTACAATATTTTACATTTATATCTATTTTGTCCGATATTAGTTTAGCTACTCCTGCCCTTTTTTGGTATTGTTTGCTTGTAAAATTGTTTTCCAGCCATTCACTTTCAGCCTCCTTGAATCTGTGGGTATAGGTGGGTTTCTTGTAGACCACATATAGATGGGTCATATTTCCTTATCCATTCTGCCAATCTGTGTCTCTTGTCTGGTGAATTTAATCCGTTAACATTCAGTGTTATTACTCTCAAGGCATTTCTTACATCAGCCATATTTTCTTTGGGTTTACGCATGTCATATGTTGTTTTTATTTCTCTTTTTTGTCTTTTTAGTTGTTCTTACACTTTCCTCCAGCTCTCTCTCTCCTGTTTTTTGCTTTCAACCTGTAGAACTTCCTTTATATTTCTTGAAGTGCAGGTTTCTTATTGGCATATTCTCTGAAATTCTGTTATCTGTGAATATTATGAAATATCCATCATTTTTGAATGCCACCTTTGCTGGATAGAGAATTTGTAGCTGGAAGTTTTTTCTTTTAGTACCTTGACTATGTCATACCACTGTCTTCTTGTCTCCATGGTTTCAGATGAGAAATCAGCACTTAATCTTATTGTGCTTCCCTTGTATGTGATGGTTCTCTTTTCTCTTGCTGCCTTCAGTATTTTCTTTTACTTTTGAGCACTGTACATTTTGATAATTATATGTCTTGGAGTAGGCCTGTTGGGATTTATACTGTTTGGGGTGTGTTGTGCTTCCTGGACATGTACATCCATCTCCCTCAATAGGATTGGGAAGTTTTCAGCCATTATTTCCTTCAACACTCTTTCTGTTCCCTTTCCCTTCTCTTCTCCTTCTGGGATGCCTATAATACATATGTTTGTGCATTTTGGGTTGACAGTTAAATCCCTCAGTCCCTGTTGAATGTTTTCTATCTTTTTGTCTATCTATTCTACTATCTGTTTGATTTCAAATGTACTGTCTTCCACATCACTAATTCTTTCTTCTGTGTGTTCAAATCTGCTGTTATGTGAATCCAGCATCTTTTTGATTTCTTGGATTGTGCCATTCATCACCATCATATCTGTTATCATTTTATGTATGTTTACAATTTCTTCATTATGTTCTCCCAGTGTCTTCTTAATACCCTTAACCTCTTCCTTCACTTCATTAAGTTGGTCCATGATATTTGTTTGGACAGCTTTGATTAGTTGTTCAATGTCCTACCTCGCTTCCTGGTTTTTCGTTTAATCATTGGAATGGTCCATGTCTTCCTGTTTCCCAGGGTTGGTTGTAATTTTTTGTTGCCCTCTCATCATCATTTTATCTTGATGGATTTATTCAGTTGATTAGCTTCTCTCTCTGCTCTAGAGTTTATTTAGCTGGTGATTCTTTGTTTGAGTTATGTTTTCTCTTTGACACTTTGTTCTTTTTGTATTTTCTTGCTTTTTTCTATGTTCCCTTGGAGGAAAAAGATTAGGGCCAGAGGAATCAAAAGAGGTAGGAAAGGAAAAAGGATAATAGTAATATTGATAAAAGTTAGAAGAGGGGCTATTTCAGACTTAGTAAAAATGAATATTTAACTCATATAGGCAGTGTAGAGTAACAGGGGGAAAAGGTGGAGTATTTACAATGGAATGGGAAACCAAATAGAAAAATATATATAGAATGATTTTAAAGGCCTGAATGATGAGTAGAGAGGGAAAGAGTAATGAAAGGGCTGAAAGGAAAAAGCTAACAATAAAAAAAAAAGAAAACAGAATAGACAAGATAGAAGTTGACACCCGTGAAGTTGATGACTAATTAAAAAAGGTGGAATGTAAGAACCACAACAGAAAGCAGAAGGTGGAAAGATGAAGGAAGGAAAAGAGATAGTGTTAGTAGACAAAATCATTATACACAGAGAATGGAAAATCAAGGAAGAAGAAGCACAGCAAAGAAAAAACAAGTTAGCAGCCCCTAATTAAAAAAAAAGGGGGGGTGGGGAGGAAAGAGGAAAGGAAAGCAAGAAACAAACAAACAAAGAAAAACCAAACAAATACACAAGCATGCAGTCAACCATGCTAAGGTAGAACAGCATTTCTTCTTGGGCCCTTGTGGAGCCTCTCCACCTGCATTCATCAACCAATTACCCTGCAGCCTTCTCTCTGCAGGTTTTGAGGCAGATTTTAGAGATTAAATTAAGTTAAAAAAATTTTTTGAAGAAATAAGGGACCCAAAAGAAGGCATCTTCTGGACCATCCCCTTCACCAAGGGGACCCTAAATATGCTCATGGAAACTTATGAAACACTTCCTAATGCCTGACCCCGCCCCTCCAGGGAATCTGTGACTCTCATCCTCAGTGCAGAACTATAAAATTGGCTGGCTCTGACCCCTCCTGAGCCAAGCCTCTGTGTCCCATGGCTGTTAAGTAAATCAGGCTTCCTCAGCAGATTTGCCTCTCCCCTCAGTCTGGCACCACTTCTAGCCAGCTGGTTTGCTCCCAAAAAGCTGCTAGGGGGTCCAGGCAGCCAAACCAACAGGAAAAAAAACCCTCTCACCCTTTGCCAGGGCTCTCCCACTCTTGGAGAGTGCTCCCTTTCACAGGGTTGCTGGGAGGGTGGGGCTTAGCCATCTGCATCCATGATTTCCAGCATGGGAAAAAAACTCACGGTTTTATATTGAGCAGTCCACCTCACTGTCCAGCTCCCTCCAGATAAATATCCCCAAGGTTCTCACTCTGCAGGCTCCCAGAACAGACCACCCAGGCAGATCCTTTCCCCAATCAGCCATCCTCTGTGAGAGAAATGATGAGTGCCCACTTAAACTGATGCCATCTTCCGCCTCTCTCTTCTGCATGTCATGGGGGACTTTAATACACCATTATCACTATTATACAAAACATCTTGACAGAGAATAAAACAAACAAAGACCTTGAATAATACATTGGAGAGTCTGGACTTACTAGACATATACAGAACACCAAACCCAAATACAGCAAGATATATACTCTTCTCAAGTGCACATGGATCATTCTCCAGGGTAGACTACATTCTAGGCCACAGAAAAATTCTTAATGAATTCAGAAAGATTGAAATTATACAATGTGATTTATCTGACCACAATTTAATAAAGGGGGAAATCAGTAATGGCCAGAGAACCAGATTAGGCGCAAAGATATGGAAGATAAATACACTCTTAAACAAAAGTGGCTCAAAGAGGAAATTTCAAAAAAACAGTAACTACCTTAAAAAGAATGAAAACGACAACACAACATATCAAAACTTATGGGGTGCAGCGAAAGATATACTGAAAAGGAAATCCACAGTCATAAATGCATATATCAAAAAGAAGAAAGAGCTACAATCAAAGACCTAATAGCACACCTGGAAGAATTAGAAAAGAAACAACAACTAACACCAAAGAAAATAGAAAGAAGGAAATAACAAAAATTAGAGCAGAAATAAATGAAATAGAAAATAAGAAAGCACTAGAAAAATAAAACCAAAAGCTGGTTCTTCGAGAAGATCAATAAAATTGAAAAACCCTAGCTGAACTAACAAAAAAAAGAGAGAAGATGCCAATACACACAATAAGAAAAAGGAAGGGTATTTCGCCACTGACCCCACAGAAAAAAGAATATCTTAAGAGGATACTCTTGGGTGAGAGGGGACCAAGATGGCATTAGTGTAGGAGGGCACACGCTGCAAGCTCCCAGAGCAAGGCGGATTGTGGACGGGGTCCTGCCCGGGGGTCTGTGCTGTGCACGCATGGAGTGAGAAACTTGGGACGTCTATCTGCATGGATCAACGGCGTGGACAGAACAATAGAGATTCGGAACATAGAAAGAAGTAAGGAAATAAAATAAGAAGAAAAACTGCCAAAGAGAAAACTTAATTCACACACAGAACCACCAGCTAAATAAAACTCTAGAGCATAGAGAAAAGATAATCAACTGAACAAACCCATCAAGAAAATATGATGATCAGAGGGCAACAAAAAAATACAAATGACTCTGAGAAACAGGAAAACATGGATCAGTCCAAAGAACAAATTAAAAACCAGGAAGCAATGCAGAACATCGAACAACTAATCAAAGCTATCCAAACAAATATCATTGACCAACTTAAAGAACTGAAGGAAGAGACTAAGGATATAAAGAAGAAACTGGGAGGACATACTGAAGAAATAGCAAACATGCCTAAAAAGGTAATGGATATGATGGTGAACAATGGCACAAGCCAAGAAATGAAAAAGACGCTGGATTCACATAACAGCAGATTTGAACAGGCAGAGGAAAGAATTAATGATATGGAAGACAATAAAGCTTAAATCAAAGAGATAGTAGAACAGATAGACAAAAAGATAGAAAAAATCCAGCATGGAGTCAAGGAATTAACCGATAATACAAATCGCACAAACATACGCATTATGGGCGTCGCAGAAGGAGAAGAGAAGGGAAAGGGAACAGAAGGAGTTTTGAAGGAAATAATGGCTGAAAACTTCCCAACTCTATTGAGAGAGATGGATGTGCAGATCCAGGAAGCACAACGCACCCCAAATAGTATAAATCTCAACAGGCCAACTCCAAGACATATACTTGTCAAAATGTCCAATGCTCAAAACAAAGAGAAAATACTCAAGGCAGCAAGAGAAATGAGAACCATCACATACAAGGGAAGCACAATAAGATTAAGTGCTGATTTCTCAGCTGAAACCATGGAGGCAAGAAGACAGTGGTATGACATAGTCAAAATACTAAAAGAAAAAAACTTCCAGCCACGAATTCTCTCTCCAGCAAAATTGGCATTAAAAAATGATGGAGAGTTCAAATATTCACAGATAAACAGATATTAAGACAGTATATCAAGAAGAAACCAGCACTTCAAGAAATACTAAAGGAATCTCTACAAGTTGAAAGGAAAAAAAAAAGGGAGAGAGAGTTGGAGGAGAGTTTAAAAACAACTGAAAAGACAAAAAGAGAAACAAAACAACATATGACATAAATTAACCCAAAGAAAAAATAGATGAAGTTAGAAATTCGTTACGAGTAATAACACTGAATGTTAATGGATTACATTCATCATCAAAAGACACAGATTGGCAGAATGGATAAGAAAATATGATCCATCTATATGCTGTCTACAAGAAACCCACCTTCGACCCAGGGATTCAAGGAGGCTGAAAGTGAATGGCTGGAAAACCATTTTACAAGCTAACAATAGCCAAAAAAGGGCAGGAGTAGCTATTCTAATATCAGACAAATAGACTTTAAATGCAAAACTATTATAAGACACAAAGATGGACACTACATATTAGTAAAAGGAGTAATCTCTCAAGAAGAGAGAACAATCATCAACATTTACGCACCTAATCGGGGTGCCTCAAAATACATGCAGCAAACTCTGGAAAAACTAAGAGGAGAAATAAATGGCTCTACAATTATAGCAGGGGACTTCAACACACCACTATCATCATTGGACAGATCACCTAGACAGAGAATCAGTAAAGAAACTAAGGCACTCAACAATACATTAGAAGACCTGGACTTAATAGACATATACAGAACACTACACCCAAATACAGCGGGATTTACATTCTTCTCGAGTGCACATGGAACATACTCCAAAATACACCACATGCTAGGCCACAGAACAACACACAATGAATTAAGAAAGATTGAGATTATAAAAAGTAATTTCTCTGACCACAATGGAATGAAAGTGGAAGTCACTATGGGTCAGAAAAACAGGTTAGGCACAAGGATATTGAAGTTAAACAATACACTCTTAGACAAAGAGTGGGTCAAAGAGGAAATCACAAAAGAAATCAGTAACTACCTTGAAACTAATGAAAACGACAACACAACATATCAAAACCTATGGGATGTAGCGAAAGCAGTCCTGAAAGGGAAGTTCATAGCCATAAATTCATATATTAAAGAAGAAAAAAGAGCTAAAATTGTAGAGCTAAATGCACGCTTGGAGAATTGGAAAAACAACAACAAACTAAACCTAAAGGAAGTCGAAAGGAGGAAATAACAAAGATTAGAGCAGAACTAAATGAAATAGAGAATAAGAAAGCACTGGAAAAAAATAAACAAAACTAAAAGCTGGTTCTTCGAGAATATCAATAAAATTGACAAACCCTTAGCCAGACTAACAAAGAAAAAGAGAGAACAGATGCAAATACATAAAATAAGGAATGAGCAAGGGGATATCTCTACTGACCCCACAGAAATAAAGAGTATCATAAGAGGATACTTTGAAAAATTATATGCCAACAAGAATGAGAATTTAGAGGAACTGGACAAGTTTCTAGAAACCCACAAACAGCCGACATTGATGAAAGAAGAAATATATGAACTCAACAGTCCAATTAAAAGTAAAGAGATAGACTCAGTCATCAAAAACCTCCCAACTAAGAAGAGTCCAGTACCAGATGGCTTCACAGCTGAATTCTACCAAACATTCCAGAGAGAGCTAACACCAATTCTACTTAAGCTCTTCGAAAAAATAGAAGTAGAAGGAATATTACCTAACTCATGCTGTGATGCCAACATTACTCTAATACCAAAACCAAATAAAGATACCACAAGAAAGGAAAATTGCAGACCAATTTCTCTAATGAACCTAGATGATAAAATCCTCAACAAAATACTTGCTAATCGCATTCAACAACATATCAAAAGGATTATACACCATGACCAAGTGGGTTTCGTCCCGGGTATGCAAGGATGGTTCAATATAAGAAAATCAACCAATGTAATACACCACATAAACAGATTGAAAGAAAAAAATCACATGATCATCTCTATAGATGCAGAAAAAGCATTCGACAAAATACAGCACTCTTTCCTGGTAAAAACGTTGCAAAAGATAGGAATATTCAGAAACTTTCTGAATAAGATAAAGGGTAGATATGAAAAACCCAAACCTAACATCATTTTCAATGGTGAAATCCTAAAAACTTTCCCTCTGAGATTGGGAACTAGACAAGGTTGCCCACTATCACCACTCCTATTTAACATTGTCTTAGAAGTATTTGCACGAGCACTGAGA
>JAKSZT010008638.1:1863165-1881483 GCA_026826555.1 Tolypeutes matacus | reverse complement strand
TTATAACAATGAGGTGGAGCCAGTGGCCACTTGACACTTTTGTGGCAGGGAGGGGATGTGCAGTTGAAATACAGGGGCTTCTTTAGGATTTGGAGGTTGTCCTGAGTACCGTTGTGGCAACGGATGTTTGCCATTTTTAATCAGGACACACCACTCAGAACTGTGTGGGAAAGAGTGTGGTCTATGATATGAACTGTGGTCTATGGTTGGTGGAAGGCCCCAGGATGTGTAAGTCCATTGAGGGTGGTGGGCCACACTTACGGGAGATATTTGTGTGGGTAGTTGTGGGAGGTGTGGGAGGTGGGCAACATGGGAATCCCGGTGGGTTCCGTGTAATATTTTAGGTGATATAAGCACCTCTTAAAATATATTTATATATATATATATTAAAAAAAAAAAAAAGAAAGAAAGCATTGGCAAGATCTAAAACAACAACAACAACAAAAAAGAAGTGTAATTATACGTAATAGAATCACAGATACCTGGAGTTTTTAGTTATCCCAAAATACAATGTAACACTGAAAATTGCACAGTGATAGTATACTAACAACATTGTCACTTGAAAAACAAATGTAGCAAAACCTGATAATTTGCCTTGGCATTTAAAATTGTAGAAATGTTTTCGAATGAACATTTTAAATATTCTTTTCTTTACCAAATAAAGAAGCAGTCTTTCTTAAAAATAAAAAATAATTTAAAAAAAGAGGATACTCTTTAAAATTACATGCCAGCAAGATGGATAATGTAGAGGGAATGGACAACTTCCTGGAAACACACAAGCAGCCTACTTTGATGAAAGAAGAAATTGGTGAACTCAACACACCAATCACAAGTAAGATATAGAATCAGTCATAAAATACCTCCCAACTAAGAAGAGCCCAGGACCAGATGGCTTCACAGGTGAAATTTACCAAACTTTCCAGAAAAAACTAACACTAATTCTGCTTAAATTCTTCCAAAATATAGAAGTAGAAGGAACATTACCTAACTAATTTCATGATGCCAACATTAATCTAATACCAAAGCCAAACAAAGATACCACGGAAAGGAGAATTATAGTCCAATCTCTCTAATGAACCCAGATGCTAAAATCCTCAACATAATACTTGCTAATAATATTCAACAATACATTAAATGAATTATACACCATGACCAACTGGGTTCCAGCTCGGGTATGCAAGGATGATTTAACATAAGCAAATCAGTCAATGTCATATACCAAATAAACAGATCGAAAGGAAAAATCACATGATCATTTTTATAGATGCAGAAGAAGCATTCAACAAAATACAGCACACTTTCCTGATAAAAACACTGCAAATAATAGGAATAGAAGGAAACTTTGTGGACATGATAAAGGGTGTATTTGAAAAACCCACAGCTAACATCATATAAAATGGTGAAAACCTAAATGCTTTCCCTCTAAGATTGGGAATAAGACAAGGAGGCCCACTATGAATGCTACTATTTAACATTGTCCTAGGAGTACTTGCTCGAGCACCGAGGCAAGAAAAATATATAAAAGGCATCCAAATTGGAAAGGAAGAAGTAAAAATTTCACTATTTGCAGATGATATGATCTTATACATAGAAAGCCCTGACAAATTTACAGCAAACCTTGTAGAATGTATAAATGAGTTCAGTAAAGTTGGGTTATAAGATCAGTGCACAAAAATCAGTATCATTTCTGTACACCAATTATGAGCAGCCTGAGGAGGAAATCAAGAAAAAAATACCATTTACCCAGTAACTAAAAAAAATCAAATACCTAGGAATAAATTTAAATAAAGATGTAAATGACTTATACACAGAAAACTACACAGCACTGTTTAAGGAAATCAAAGATGACAAATGAATGAAAGAATATTCCCTGTCCTGAACAGAAGACTAAATAACATTAAGATGTCTATCCTACTGAAATTAATCTACAGATTTAATGGATTCCCAATAAAAATCAACACAGAATTTTTACAAAATTGGAAAAACTAACTATGAAATTTATTTGGAAGGGCAAGAGGTCCTGAATAGCCAAAGATATATTGAAAAAGAAAAATGAAGTCAGAGGAATCACACTATCTGACTATAAAACATACTACAAAGCTACAGTGGTCAAAACTGCATGGTACTGGCACGAAGATAGATACTCCAACCAATGGAACTGAATTGAGAGTTCTGATATAGATCCTTGGTGACAAGGCCACCAAGCCCACTCAAGTGAGAGAGAATGGCCTCTTCAACAAATGGTGGTTCAAGAACTGGATAACCATATCCAAAAGAATGAGAGAGGAACACCATCTCACACCTTATACAAAAATCAACTCAAGATGGATCAAAGATCTAAATAATTGCCAAGACCATAAAGACCTTGGAAGATATTGTAGGGAAGCATCTACAGGACTTTGCAATAGGAAATGGCTTCATGAACTTCACACCCAAAGCACGAGGAGCAAAATAAAATAAATAAATAAATGGGACCTCCTCAAAATTAAACATCCATACAGGCGAAATCTATGATAAGGTGGAAGTGAGTAGTTGTGCAATAAAGGAATATAACAGGGGTGTAGGGATACTTTTGGGTTTGGTGGTGCAAGCTTGAAAGGGCGGCAGGGTGGGAAGGATGGGTTGGACTATCCATCCAATTGGAGGGAGGGTTGGGGGAGGGAGCAGATGAACACTGGGATTGGCGGGTACATGGGTGAAACTACAATGTTGAGAAAACTCTTTTGGCCACATTACAAGGAAGAGTTACTGGTTTAGGATGCTGGATCGGGGGACATTTGGAACAGGGCACTCCTGGGGCAGTCCTCTAGAGAATTTGCAAATGATCATTTTGTCATAGTGTGCTGTATCAGTGGGAGGAGACCCACATAAGAGTGGTAAGGAGTTAGACTCCCATACTGGGGAGGCCCAATATGTTCTCAAACAGAGGGGAGGGTGTCTCTTAGAGCATGGGCACTTCCTAACAGGGGAGGACAGACTAGTGTGTCAAGCCCTCAGCATTGTGTAAAATATCTATGAATCTTATCCTTCAAGGAATGAAGCCTGGTGGTGGCCGTTGACTCCAAGGGGAGGGGGAAGGAGGAGATGAATAGATGGAAGAGGGGGTATTTACGGGGCAATGGAAGTGTTCTGCATGATCTTGCAATGAAGTATACAGGCCATGTTAAATTTCATCAAAAATTTATACAATTGCACGGTCTAAAATGTAAACCATAATGTAAACCATTGACCATGGTTAGTAGCTATGTTTCAATATTTGTACATCAGTTGTAAAAATGTACAATCCACATACAAAAAGGTTATTAATAGGGAAGGCAACATTCTCGGCTTCATTTTTGTAGAAGTTTTGGAACACAGAAGGTTTACAACTATGGTGGGGAGGATCGATGGTGTGGGGTGTCAGTGATGGGGGATATATTAGAGGAAGTTCACCTGGGCATACATATAAGGTATATAAGTATGTTCAAATGTTCATGGGGCATTGCCACAGTAGGTACAGATTCACACAACAGCTGAAGGATTATTGAGTCCCCATCCTAGGAGAGCTCTGCCACACTCTCTAATGGAATGCAACAATCCCCCAAGTACAGAGGCAATGACTAGTGAAGAAGGATGGTCCATTGATGGGCCCTTGATATTGACGACTATGCTTATGAGCCTTTTGCTTTTGAATTTGCAACTTAGCCTAGTTGTAGGGTTCCTAGAGTTAACTCCTGAAAGCCTCTTTGAAAAAGGATGGTCCATTTATAGGCCCTTGATATCTACGACTATGCTTATGAGCCTTTTGCTTTTGAATTTACAACTTAGCCTAGTTGTAGGGTTCCTAGAGTTACCTCCTGAGAGCCTCCTTGTTGCTCAAATGTGGTCTCTCTCTAAGCCAAACTCAGCATGTGGATGCGTTATCTTCCTCCCAGAGAGCGGCATCACTCCCAGGGATGAGCCTCCCTGGCACCGATGGATTACTACCAAGCACTGGCTGGTGATACAACTGAAAAAAGACCTTTAATAAAAGGGGGAAAAGATAAAGACAAATGAGTTTATATGGCTAAGAGACTTCAAAGTGATTTTGGAAGTCATCAGAGAGGTAACTCTCAGACACATCTCAGCAGAACCTCATAGATGGCCAAAATGGACAGTACCCCAAACAATGGGGCTCCTGAGTGTCCTGAAGTTGTGATGGATAGCTCTGTAGTTTGGTGCCTTGCCAGTGGGCCCTACTTTGGAGATTGTGCCCCCAAGTGTGACAGAGTTGGACTCAGATGTGACTTCTCTCATATGCCTCTTCTGTCCCTTTTGTTTGAACCTATACTTGGTGATGGAGTTGGTAAGTATATGTCCAGGAGACTTGAATCTCTGGGCTGTCCATGTGCTGGCTAGGCCCTGAGCCTCAAAGGAGTTGCAGCACTCCTCTCCAGGTCATTGGACTCACCCAGGACAGCTGATGGGGAGGTGAGGATGAACAACCACCACACCACGGAACCGAGAGAGTCTATAACTGCGAGCAAGATAGTCCCATCCATCAGGTATATGGGATCAAAGTCCCCTCTCAATTACAGGTGGAGTGGGCATCACCACCCCAGAATCCTTAGGATTGTTGAATAAAATATGGACTAGAGTAGACTTACTGGTGTTCTATTATAGACTTATTGTGATTCTAGCAATGGAAGAAACTATATCATTGATGTGAAGACAGTGGCCAGTGGAGGTGCTGAAGTCAGGGAGAGGGAAACAGAGGTGTAATATAGGGGCATTTTCAGGACTTGTAATTGACCTAGATGACATTACGGTAACAGATACAGGCCATTATATATCCTTTCATAGCCTATAGAATTGAGCGAGAGAGAGTGTAAACTACAATGTAAAGTATAATCCATGCTTAGTGGCAATGCTACAAAGTGTGTTCATTAATTGCAATGAATGTAGCACACGAATGAAAGAAGTTGTTAATGTGGGGAAAATGGGAGTTCTGGGGAGTGGGGCATATGGGAATCCCATATATTTTTTATGTAACATTTTATGTAAGCTAAGTATCTTTTAAAAACAAAAAATATATTAAAAAAAATCCAGGCCTAAAGCATTGCCTGAGTCTAGAAATGGAGTTTACATTTTAGGGTGGCACAGAAAAATAAAAGCAAGTAACTCACTGATTTGAAATAATTAGAATAAGCAAACTCTTAGAGTAAAAGTATAGAAAATAGGTTACCAGGGGAGGAGGGAGGGATAGAGAATGTGAAGTTAGGGCCTAAATGTACAGGGTTCCTATTTGAAATGATGGCATGGTTTGGTAATGAATGGTGTTAATGGTAGCACAATGTTGTGAATGCAATTAATACCACTGAAATATATATCTGAATGTGATTAAAAGGGGAAATGTTAGATTGTATATAGGGCAATATAATAATTTTTTTAAAAATCCATGGAACTATATACTATACAGTGACTGCTATGTTAAACAATGGACTCTAGTTAATAGTACAATTGTAAAAACATGCTGTCATCAGTTGTAACAAATGCTCCACACCCATGCAAGGTGTTGGTGGCAGAGTGGTATAGAGGAACCCTGTATTTTGTGCATGATTGTTATGTAAACTCACAACTTCTTTAATAAAGAAAAACAATAAAAAAGCAAATAACTAAATTTGGGGAGAGATAATTGAATATATTGACTAAATCAAATAACCAGATATGGTAATTAAAGGTAAGTTTCAGTCAATTTTTCAAAGACCTTAAATGTCAGTAAACTGTATTTGGATATTATTCATTAAGTAAAAGAGAAGTAAATTCTTTGTTAAAGGGATGTGGTTTTGTTTGAATTTTCTTTTTAAGGACGTATGTTTACACAGTGTAGTAAATTTAAAACAGAAACCACTCTAGTCCAGAAACTGTTTAAAATATAAATGGATATAATTATATATAGGAATAAATACATGAAAAGCTTATCATTAATTTTTAAGATTATATTTTATACTCTACTTAATTGTCATATTCAGGTACATTCACTTATATACAACTTTTTTAAGAGCATATTTTAAAATACTGTATACCTCTTAGAGAAATAACATTTCTTGATCATTTGTTTTGGACATGAAATCTATTAATCTACCCATCCTTATTTATTGAAAGAATATTGTGTTCAAGGTCATACACTACATATTAGGAATATAAAATTAAAAATACATTGCAATCAAGAACTTTGTTGGCTACTAGGAAGGAACAAGCAAGACCCAAAACACATGGGGAAGAAGTTGTTTGCATATGCTCAATCACGTATTCTCCCATCTGCACCTAATATTGACAATGAGGACATACCTCCATAGGATTTCTAGAATGAGGTTTGAACGTGAAATGGTTTCAGGCCATCTCTGTGACCTACCTTCATAGTATTCATGTGCAGATAAGTACCTAGACATGTGAAGACAGGGGAAGAAAGTGAGGAAAAACCAGTAATGGTAAGGCAAGCAATAGAAATGTAACAAGCAATTAATCATTATCATTGGATAGCAGTGTAGGGAAGAGAGTCATGATAGATTTAACAGAGATTCAAATTGACTTGGTTTTGAAAGTGGGCATAACTCCTTAATTTCAGAGAAAAATTTCATAAAACTTATCAGGTGGTTTAGGAATAGATATGGATAAAGTCGAGGTTGCCAGTTTCAACAATTGTGTAACCAATGTATCTTTGCACCCTCTAACTCAAATACCCTGGTACATATTTCTCCTTGCAGGCAGCCAGTGGAGTCCTTCCAGGGAACCTACAAACTGAGCACCATCAAATATGCTTAGAAAAGCAGCCACTAAGCACTGAGTCACTTGGGGATGAAGTGAAACCATAGTCTATATCTGCAGGGGAAGGTCCACCAACATAATCCCTTGAAAGAACCCCTAGATCAATGGGAAAATATATCAAACATAAGCAATAGACCATAGTTACTAGTCATATTTTGATGAAGTTCTTTCATAATCTATAACAAATGTTCCACAATAATGTAAGGTGTTGGTTGAGGGGAGATATATGGGAATCAGGCACGTTATGCATGAATTTTGTAAACTCACAACTACTCTAATGAAAAAAAAATGTTTAAAATATTTTTAGGTTTTGGTCCAAGCACTTCGAAAATAAATACAGTGGTACCTCACACATTGTCAAACTTGGGATTTGCTTCTCTCTGCACAACAGAATGTACTGTCTGATCTGGATTTTGGGCTCAGAAAGCTTCTGTCTACTCTGACCTGTTTTGGAAAGGAGAAATGTGCCCTGCCTTTTTATGCTGCATTTACCCTGAGAGACTGCCAGGATTGGAATGCTGGCTTCCTGCAGAGGTTCAAAAGTAGGGCAATAGATCTGGATACTGTGCTTAGTGTGGTTACTAGCTCACTCACCTTGGAAAATGTTTTCCTTTCCTTGGAAATAAGTTTCTCCATATATCAAGTGAGGGTGTTAACATTACTTTCTTGATATATCTGAGATATCTTGCCATGGGGAATTGAAAGCATATTTGCTGTAAAATATGATATCTCAGCAGGACCCCATGAACTGTGAGTCAAGAATATGGTTGTTTGTTCCTGGTGACCCTGATGGTAATAAGAGACATTTACATAGGGCTCACCAGGTGCTGAGCTCTGTTGAGATCTTGACCTCTAAGAAACTATTTAGTGTAGTAACCTGCCCAAGGATGCTTTAGGGGAGAAAGGGAATTTGAGCACAGGAGCTCATCTTTCAAAATTCCTCCCTGTTTTTCCCTAAATTATATGTTTAAAGAAAAATTGCTATATTTTTAGTTTTAGTTTTAGTCTTCCCAGCCTATGCTGATACCTTGGAGAATCCGCAGATATTTAGCAATTAAACATTTGATCTTCCTATATCTTTAGGAGGCCTTAACACTACAAAACTGTAGATAGAAAATACTGTCACCTTGGTGCTTTAACAAATCCTATTTCACATATGTGTAATGAATGTCCTGATTTTGGATAAGGGAAGGAAGGGATGTTGAATACAAATGTATTATACAGACAGAACTGGTGGTAGGTGGTCTTCTGATAAATATTAAGGGTCATCAATGGCACCAGGAAAGGGACAAGGATTATAAGGAATGTACTTGTGGGAGAACTAGAGGATATGATGAACTTTGCCACTTCTAGACCTGGGGAGCTTACTCAAACCAGTTAAGTAAAACCTAGCATGAAAAAGGACAGAATATAAGGTTTAATCTCAGGTATTATTTTCTGATTCACAAATGCTCACACAAGACAATGTGGGGAGAGGGGTGGTAGTCTAAAAATGTTTCTATCCTTCACATGAAGGACCCTATAATCTATAGGTCTAAATGTATCTACTCCCATTAATGTGTCATAGGGTTATGGATATATTTTGTGAAGTACTTAAATGCTACTTATGGAATAAAATGGTAGAGGAATTCATAAAATCATCCATAAAAATCTGTTAAGGACTTTACATGTAATTGATTACCTGAGCTTCCAGTGGAAGACCATAACTGAAACTTGCTCTGATAGGAGAACACACATTATTCCTACAAGAGTCATATAAAGTGATCTCAGTAATCAGGTACCTTTTTTATTGTGTTGAGTAGTTCCCACTTTGTCCTGAAGTGGAATAAGAACATAGAGAAGAAAATTGAACAAAAATGTAAATCCTTATCAGAGTCACAATTTAGACATTGAAACAGAAAGGGTGTGGTTGTTACCACCGTGATTGAGTATTATATGCATCAAAATTAAGGAGTTACAATTAAAATCATACTGTTGTGAGCCCACAATACTGCAGGAGAAGACCCCAGATTTTCAAATTTTCACAAAGGTAATGGTATGATGTGAAGCCACTCATCAGCCATCTCTCATGAACCCACAGACCCTTTTTCTCTGGAAACACATGACCCAGTTACCTTTACTCTACTCCATGGTGACATTGACACAAAATTGTTTGTGACCAATTCATTGCAGATACTTGAACTCATGCCTTCATCTCTCCATGTTTGTGCTTCCTCCCACTAGAAAATGGAAATTAAAAATAAAATGCTTTCTGGACATACTCTATGGAAAAATTAAAATCATTTTTAAAGTTAACAGACAGTGCATTATTAAAAAAGCAAAAACATAGTTCAGAAATGAAGCAGCTACAAACACCTTAGAAAGATGTCTCTGAAGAAAGATAATTATGATCATACCTTGATAACAATTGAATGAACTCCCTCATTATACCCAACTCTAAAATCATGGGAATTTCCCTTAAGTCAGTAGGTTAATTGAACCACAAAATTCCTTGAAAATGTATTATCGTTCTAGATTTTGGAACACTCTCCAAATTTCTAGAAAATGTTGGCAATAAAAAATGCTATATTTTTAACAAACCATATTTAGAGAAGTATAATTTGGCAGTAAGTAAAAATGCTCTTCTTCCCCTGATGTCTAGAGAATAAACATGTTTTATTACAAACTTGTCAGTTTCCCAGAAGCCTGGATGCTTGTATGCTCTATAGACAGCTCATGGGTTGTTCCCTTGGGTTAACCTGCTCCACTAGGCATTTCTTATTTAATACAAGATGGTCAAAGAAGAACATCTTAGGAGACCAATGTATTGTATTCCCTAAAGTAATAAATTTCACTTGATACATTATTTTTTAGACTATGAAATTTCAAAAGTAATACCAAAAATTCTCTCAAGGCTTTATTGAACACATGTGCATAGCCGTTTATCCATCCATCAATCAATCCATCCATACATCTATCCGTCCTTCCACACATCTTTCCATTTGTGATATTCATTTAAATTACAATAATGGTGTCTAATTGTTTTTAAACTAATTCCAAAGTTCTTAACACAGAATATGAACGTTTAACAGGCTCCAGATTTTGCTTCAAGGAAACCATTCCTGATAATCTGGACATCACTGAGCTGTTCCTGAGTGCAGAGGTCTTGTGAGGCATGAATCCATATATATATATACGTGCTCTTTTAAAGTATAATTATTTTTGAGAATATATTGGTATAAAATCAAAATCATTCTTACAAAGAGTCTGATCCTCATACACAGAAAGGAAACCAAGGAACTCAGAGGACAAATACCTCCCAGACCCAAATTTCTCCTATGGCTTATGAAGAAACGTGTCGACACCCAGTGGAGAAAAATGGAACTCTGGGATTCACAAAGTCAAAAAGACGGACACAAATGTTTACAAAACATCATGGGAAAGACAATGCTTCATAAAGCTCAGGGACCCAAACCATCAGGCACATTATACTGCCCTCATTTATGTCCAAGTGAGATTTCAGACTCCAACAATGAAGAAAAACCAAAGGAAATCACTTTAAAGAAGTAGGTAATTACAACCTTCATATTTTTCTCTCAATACCCTGTTTCTCTATATATATTTTTAGTGATGCATAAAATTTAAATATGAACATACATGAAGGAATTCTAGAGCAAGAATCACAACCTTAGAAAATAAAAGGGGAATATATATTTATATCTCATTTTAAAAATATTAGTATGTATTGTGAAAATTTTGATTTTTACCCACAATAAAAAATAAATAAATTTAAAAAAATAAAAAATAATAATAGTCAAAACATTCCTCATTTTAAAAAAAAGAAATGAAGTAAAAGATATGGACTTTCCTATTTGCCTGTGCCACACTCCACTGACAATTTTGCTTTGTAATTTTTGTCAACAAATTGATTACTTGATTTATTATTAAAATACTTAGTTTAAAAAAAAAAAAGAATATGGCACTAATTTCATATGTTTTCTTCCATTATCTTAATCATGTACCTCTCTTTTCTCTCCTATCCTTTCTAACCATTCCTATGATCCAGCCACGATATAATACATGAAGTTTTGTTCTAATACTGCTATGGAGACTTAGGCAAGTTATTTTATTCTTTTTAAACTCAATTTCCTCATGTGCAAATTATACTCAGAGCGCTTCTGATTGAGCACCTGTGTGTGTGTGTGTGTGTGTGTGTGAATTATACACCTTAGAACAACTATTTAGGTCATGGAGAAAATAGCACATCCTACTGTTTTGAGTAAATAAAGAAGACAATGAAGATTGTTTAAATTAATGTCTGATGAATTAAGTCGTAATATAGCAGTTTGCATGATAGAGCACTTTTGCAACTGCCAAGATTGAAAGTAACAATAATAAAAAAAATATATTGTCTCTTAAATTTTAGCTCCTGAAATCACATAATGGATCATCTACATGCCTCAAAATAATTGAAAAAAAAAAAAAAGAAAAGAAAATTTAACCTTATTAATTTGTGTTACCAGGGAAAATGTAATTTTGAATAATTAAAATTTTTAATTATTTTTTCATATTTCTGAATAAAAATCACAAGTATATCCCGGTTTAAGATACAGAAACATCATTTCCCTTTCCTTAATGTTTGCACAATTTCTTTTATTATATATACATGTGTATATAGAGTATAACATAGTCATATTATATAATTATAAATTTATATTACAAAATAATAGATATAGTATAAATACATATGTTATAAATTTATGATATATATAAAACACAAACACACACATATATATATATGTATATAAAACCCATGGAAGAGAGCCTGTTCTCAAGTCATTAATGCCACTGTTAATAGACATTTTAAAATATTGCATAAAAAATGGATAATAGTGGGTTCCGTGTACTATTTTAGGTAATCTAAGCACCTCTCAAAATATATTTATATATATATAAATAACATTTTTGTAAGCAAATGCACATATATGCATATATATTTATGTATAATTTTACAAATAGTGGTATGTATTTTTTTTTTTTTGATTTTATTTATTTATTCATTTATCCCCCCCTTGCTGTCTGTGCTCGCTGGGTCAGCCAACCACGCCGTGCGGGCGGGCCCGCCCCCACCAGGAGGCCCCGGGAACCGAACCCAGGGCCTCCCATATGGTAAACGGGAGCCCCACTGATTGAACCACAGCCGCTTCCCTAGTGGTATGTATTGTGAAAATTTTGATTTTTACCCACAATAAAAAATAAATTAAAAAAAAAAAAAGGATAATAGTACTAGAAAATGAAAAAAAAAAAAAAAAAACACAGAATACAAGAATCAGGTGTAATAATTTCCCCTTGCTTATTTCTTCAGTTCTAGTTGTTCCAGTCTTGCTTAGTAATTTATTTATGTTCTTCCCATTTCAATTTTTTCCCCATAATGAGATATTTTAGCCTCCTTCTACTCATACTGGAACATTTTTCTCACAGTGTGTCTTGTCTCCATATTTCATTTCTCAAAGCCTTGCCCAAACTGCCAGGAGGAAATAAATCCATCTTAATGATGCTGTTTATTTTACTTCCTACTATGTAAAAATCACATATCAACTTTTAATGCCAGCCTTCCACTTTAGATTCTGAACTTTGTGATGGCATGAAATGAGAATATTTGGATGATTTTATTTCTAGTACTGAGCAGAGTGTCTGACATGCAACAATTTCAGAATAAATATTATTAACTGAAAGAATTATCTGAATCCCTCCATCTGTATTGCTATTAACTCAATCAAAATTTACTTCACATTTGAAATACTTTATTATGAACTTACATAAAAACTTAATAATATGACATAACTATTTGTGTCAATATGGTACTTCCTTAGTAGAGCCCATAAAGTCTATGCCATGCCTCCTAATCATTTTATGCCTCAATAACCAAAATCACACATTGGATTAAATCAAATAATAAATGATTAAAATGTATTTAGCCATTATTATACAAAATATCATTCCACAGTCATTTCTTGAGTGCTTATCTTCTTCTGGTCACTAAGTGGAGATATGATGACAAACTTGTCTTCTGGTAGATCATACACTAGCAAAAGAGAGAAAAAAGATTTGTAGCCAATGCAGGGCCACATATTGCATTATCATGTAAGAAAAAAAAGCAGGCATTATTTAAGAGCAAAAGAGCTATCTGAAGAAGAGGATACATTTTTAGAATTTTGAGAGACAAGTAAAAATTAGCCAGTAATATGAGGAAAGCTAGAAAAGAAACATTTAATGAAAAAGAATTATACTGGACAAAATTACCAGGAGGGGAAAAGCATATGTCTTTAAGTAGTTTTGCAAGGCTGGAGCTTAGAGTGGGCATGTGATGTTCTTCAGATAGTCAAAGTATGAGAGTCACAGAATGTTATTTGACATCATTCTATACTAAATAAGCTCATCAACAATTTAAAGTAAACTGGAGATATTGTAGATTTTGTTTAGTTTAATAGAAAAATTATACTTCATTTCTGAGGAAATTTAGAGAGATGCTATTGCACTTAGGAGGCTTCATAGCTATTAGTGATATTGTGTATCTTAAGTTATAGTGACATGGATATTTACTTATCACTATCATCCATATATATACAGCAAATATGGATGAAAAAATTAGAACTGCAGATAAATAATGCATATTGAGTGCATGGAATTATCTAATCCACCTCCCAATGTGACCATTAAGGAATATAAAGTTATTAACCAAAAATGATTAAAACAATGGGAAAAAGGTGTTTTTTTTTTTTTGAAATGAGTTATAGATGTAAGATGATAAAATCAAAATAAAAGTAAGCCTCAATGAGTTTGACAAGCTAGTCTAAACTTTAAATGGAAATTCAATGGGATGGAAAAAGTAAAACCCTTTTGTAAAAGAGGAAAGAAGTAGAGGAACCTGTTGTACCATAATATGGAGACATCCTATAATTACAACTCAAGGTATGTGATATCAGGACACAAATAAGAAGATAGGTCAATGGAAAGAAGGAAGAGCCCTGAAACAGGAACACCCATCCATGATTTATAATCAGATTAGCACAGCAGATCAGTGGAGGAAGAACAAATTTTTAAAATACTTAGTCCTGGGACAATTAGTTTGCATATAAAATTCAATTCCACAACTAACTCAATATTACACAATAAAATGTAAGGTCAATTACATGCAAAAAGTTGAAGGAAATAATATAAAGATATTACAAAATAACATTGGTATTTATCATCCTATGTTGTTTCTTCTTAAACAAGCCACAGAAGTTAACAGCAACCATGAATAAGATTGAGAAATTTTGTGACAGAAAAATTAAGAGGATCCGGTTAGTGAAAGACAATGTAAAGAAAGTTAGAGAGACACTAACTGGCTAGAGAAGACTTTAACAACATATACAAATGACAATGAACTTATGTCCAGTGTATATTAACGCCTTCTACTGTATAAATCAGTACATTCATACAATCTTATAGGAAAATTGGGCAAGATAATTGAACAAATACTTCATAACAGAAGTCAGTTAGTAAAAGAAAGGTAATCAAAGGGAAATCTAAATTAAAACTAAAAGGTGCATAATATTCCATTGTATTATGCAGCTGTAAGAAGAAATGAAGTCATAAAGCATATGGCAACATGGATGAACCTGGAGGACATTATGTTGAGTGAAGCAAGCCAGACACAAAAGGACAAATACTGTGTGAATGCATTATTATGAACCAAATATATTGTGTAATATATTGTTTGATTAAAAAAAATTTACATGTATCCATTACATTTGAGAAATGTATATATTTATTCATCTGTGTTTACTTTTTAGTTTTTAATTGTTTATGTTTTCAATTATTAAATGTACAAAATAAAGTTAAAGAAAAAAAAAACTAAAAGATGATACAATTAAGTACCTACATACAATATTTACCAAAATTTTTAAAAGTTGACAACTTGATGTGCAAAAATGATGTGAAGTAATACATACTATCATACACTGACATTGGGACAACATAATGGTGTAACTGTTTAGGAGTCATTTTGGCATTTTGTAACAAAGTTGAATATCTGCATACAATATGGCCCAACAATTATGCCTACAACTACCCTAGAGAAACCTGGGCATGCATGCACAATGATACATGCAAGAATACATGTATATGGGGGAACTGTGGGAAGATTGTGGAGTAGAAAGCTCCAGGAATAAATTCCTCCACCAGAACAACTAACTATTAAACAGTGACGAACTTTCTGAAGCAACTATTTCAAAATTTGGGAGTCCAGTGGAACACTGTGCAGTAACCAGGGAAGAGCTGGAGGAAGATGTGTCTTCTGGTATCTCCCTTCTCTATTGGGTTTTCTTGCTTCCATCTTCTTGCTTCCATCACTTTCTCTCTGTCTGAATTTCATTCTCTTCTAAAGGACTCCAGTAAGAGGATTAGGACCCACTCCAAATGAGGTGAGTCACATCTTAACTTAGGATCCTACTCACCAAGATCCTACTTACAATAGACCCACCCCCACAGGAATGGATTAACATGAAGAACATACTTTTCTGGGGTACATACAGCTTCAAACCATTAGACTCCTCTTTCAATTTTTGGAAGAATTTGAACTGGATTGGTTTTAATTTTCTTGGAATGTTTGGTAAAATTCCCCCATGAAGTAATATGGTCCTGGGATTTTCTTTGTTGGGAAGTTTGTTATGACTCATCTCTAGTATTAATGATTAGTTGACATTTACTATATCTTCTTGAGTCAATCTAGGTAGTTTGCATGTTGCTAGGAACTTGTCCGTTTCATCTAGCTTATCTAATTTGTTGGTGTACAGTTTTCCACAGTATCCTCTTAAAGTTCTTTTTATTTCAGTGGGGTAATAAAAAGGGACAGTAATAATGTCATTTCTGATTTTAGTTTATTTTACCCTATCTCATTTTTCTTTGTCAGTCTAACTGAAGGATTGTCAAACATATATTGTTTTTTGATTCTCCATTTCATATATCTCCATTTCAAGCTTTGATATTTCCTTCCTTCTACTACTTTTGGGTTTAGTTTGCCCTTCTTTTATTAGTTTTCCCAGTTTTGAGTACAGTTCTCTATTTTTAAATCTTCTTTTTTTAAAATTTTTTTGTAAGAGAAGTTGTGATCTTACAAAACAGTCATACGTAATGTGCAGAATTCTCATACATGACCTATCCACCAACAACGTACACTGTTGTGGAACATTTGTTACAGATTTTGAAAGAATATGATTAGACTATTACCACTAACTATGGTCCATAGTGTACCTTTGGTATATTTTTTCCATACACTTGCTATAATTAACACTATGTATTAGTTTTGTACATTTGTTATAGGTCATGAAAGGACACTCTCATATTGGTACTCTTAACCACAATCCATCTTCCCCCACATAGTTCACTGTGTTATACAGTAGCATGCTTGTACATTCTATCCAAAGTGTACACTCAGTGTCTTCACTTTCTCACAGAGTTGTGCAATCATTGTCCCAATAAACCTTTGAACCTTTTATTAGTCCAAAAGAAAAATCCCATACCCCCTATTATTGATCCTTAGCATTAATATAGCACCTTTATTGATATTGGTGCAAGAATATTACAATATTGTTAACTATAGTACATAAATTACATTAATTTTATTTTACCTTGCATCACTATATTCTTACCACCTTTGATAGTGATGTACATTTATCCTAATTCATAGAAGTACACCTTGTATTTGTATTATTAGCCACAACCTTCATTCTCCTCCAGGTTATTTATGTTATTCAGTCCCTAGATTATTCTCTAGCTTTCTTTCAATTGACATTTACATCCCAAGACTATCCCTTTCAGCCACAATCACTCTTTCTTCTTTTATAATATTAGTAGTCAGATCTCTATATTTTTCTCTCAGCACCACCTTTGCTGAATCCCTTAAGTTTTGGTACATTTTATTTTCATTTTCTTTTGCCTCAAGATATTTCCTAATTTTCCTTATTTTCTCTTTCACCTGTTGGTTGTTGAGTAATACATTGTTTAATTTTCACATATTTGTGAATTTTCCAATTCTACCTCTGTTATGGATTTCTAGCCTCATTTCATTGTGGTCAGAGAAAGTACATTCTATACTTTCAATATTTTGGATTGATTGAGACTTGTTTTGTGACTTAATACTTGGCCTGACTTTTAAAAAAGATCCATGTGCACTTGAGAATAATGCATATTCTGTTGGGTGAATTGTTCTATATATGCCCTGTAGATCTAGTTGATTTAGAGTATCACTCAAGTTTTCTATTTCCTTATTGATCTTTTTTCAAAATATTCTCTCCATTATTGAAAGTGGTGTGTTAAAGTCTCCAACTTTTAATGTAGAACCGTTATTTCTCCCTTCAAATTTGTATTTCTTTCATATATTTTGGTGTCTTGCTCTTATATATATATTTATTATTGTGCATATATATTTATTATTGTTGTATCTTCCTGCTGAGTTGACACATTTGTCTGTATATAATAGCCATCTTTGTCTCTTGTAACAGTTTTAGACTTAAAATCTATTTTATCATATTTTTATAGTTACTTCAGTTCTCTTTTGCTTTATACTTGTATGGTATGTTATTTCTATCCTTTCACTTCCAACCCACTTATATCTTTTAATTGTAAAGTGAGTCTTTGGTAAACAGCATATAGTTGGGACATGCTATTTTATCCATTTTGTCAACCTCGTCTACTGACTGGAGAGTTTAATCCATTTATATTTAAAGTAGCTATTGATAATTCAGGACTTTCTTCTGCCAATTTGCTGTTTAGACTTTGTAAGTCTTATAACTATTTCCCCCCTCAATTCTTCCATTGATGTCAACTTTCATAAATGAATTTTATATGAATTTGATTTTTTTGTATTATGCCATAATAAGTAACTTCTCATTTCTTTTTGGGTTTATTTTTCCTGTATTTTCCTATGGTTATGATAAGTTAAAATTTAGCACCCTAAATATTTTACAGTCATATTTGATTTGATACCAATTTGACTTCCAAAGCATATAGATAGAGTGTTCCTATACCTCCCCATTTCCCTACCTTTTTTGTATTTGTTACAACTTATATTATTGTACATTTTTAATATAAAAATCATAGATTTATGATTACTTTCTTTGCATTTGCATTTTAATACCTTTAGTGTATGAAAAGAGGAATTACATATTAAAAAATACAAAACAATAATACTCTCATTTATAATTATCCTTATGGTTTGCTTTATCTGATAACTTTGTTTCTTTCTGTCACTTTGAACTACTGTCTAATTTCCTTTCCTTTCAGTCTGTATAACTCCCTTTAGCAATTCTAGTGGTGGTAAAGTTCCTCAGCTTTTGTTTATCAGAGAATGTCATATTATTTCCCTCATTTTTTGAAAGAAAGTCTTTCCAGATATGTTATTCCTTGTTGGCAGTTATTTTCTCTCAGCACTTTAGTTATTTCAAACCATTACATTCTTGCCTCCATGTTTTCTTATGCAAAATCAGAACTCAAAATAATTGGATCTCC
>JAKSZT010008638.1:1707405-1863155 GCA_026826555.1 Tolypeutes matacus | reverse complement strand
CAAGTTTATTTATTATATGTATTTAACATGTTTCAGGATAGAAAAAAGTCATTGTATCAAAAAGGACTTGTCTGAAAAATGATATAACTTTTCAAGAAACATTGTAGTATTATATGAAGCAAATGTAAGTGTCTTACAATCTCCATGGTACCATACTTTTCCTGATCACCATCATCTCTACTGGATTGCTGTATGAGATTCACAGTTTATTCCCCTGCTTCCAACATCAGTCCATATATTTTATTCACAATACAGCAGCCAAAGACATATTTTTAAAATAAGTCATACAATAACTTCAAAACTTTCCATTGGCTTTCCATCTCATTCAGAATAAAATCCAAAATCCTTAAGAGAGCCAGTAGGCATTTTGGGGATGTCAACATCTTAAATGGGAAGTTAAGAAGTAAACTTTACAGTGTTCCTATTTGGAACAATGGAAATGTTTTGGTAATGGATGGTAGTGGTGGTAACACAACACCATGATGTAATTAAGAGCTCTTAAATATATATCTGAATGTGGTTAAAAGGGGAAATGTTAGGCTGTGTACAGGGAAATAGAATATATATTTTTTAAATCATGGACCTATGCTACACAGTGAATCTTAAGTTAAATCATGGACTATAGCTAATAGTAAAATTTTTTATGTGTGCTTTCATCAATTGTGACAAATGTACCATGCCAGTGCAGGTTGTTGATAGTGGGGTGTTATATGGATATCCTGTATTTTATGCATTATTGTTTATAATCTCACGATTTCTCTAATAACAGAAAAATTGGCCACCAGGATTCTACCCAACCTGACTTCACTTCTCCTCTGCACCCCATCTCACCCTAAGATCTCACTTGCTAATTGGGGTCTCTCCACAATGTTTTTTATCTTTTCCATGTACATGCCAATAATGGTCCCTCCTCAGTCCTATATGATTGGAATACTTTTTCTCATACATTTGCAGGACTAATTCCTTAACCTCCTCCAAGTGTTTTTTCTATCATAACTGCCTTGGCTTGGCAAAGGGATACAGATGCAAAGTAACAGAAATATGTTGAGTTTTATAATAGGGATTTATTTGGGGTAAAAACTTACAGTTCCAACCATGAAAAGCCAAGGCATCATAAGAGGTGCTTTCTCACCAAAGTCAGCTGACATATGTTGAAGCAAGGTGGCAGGTGATCTCTGCCTAGTCTCTCCTTCCCCTCTGGGTTTCCTTTCTCAGGCCAAGCTGCTTTGCTCTCTCCCCAAATTCAGCTGTAAGCTATCAGGCAAAATGTCTCACCTCTCCCAAGGGCCTCAGCTGTTTTAGCCTTCTCCTTTCTGTCACATGGCAGAATAAAAAATAAGAACTCCCTCTTCCTGTGTCTGAGTGAGTGTCCATTTATATCAGACCCAGCAAGGGGGTACTGACTCAACCTGAGTCAGACCCACTGATGTAGTCTAACCAAAAGCCCTAAAGCAGGGGTTTTTTACAAGGGGTCAATGAGCTTGAATTTAAATTAAACAAACAAACAAACAAAAAAAAAAAAACATTATTCTTGTGTTTTGTTTTTTTTTTTTAAGATTTTAAAAAATTTTTAATCACAAAGAAATGCTTCTTAAAATGTTACACATACCCATACATTCTAAGGATATAATAAATATCATTCATTTACATTATTTTGGTCATTGTATTAGTCTGCCAAAGGGGTGTTGAAGCAAAGTACCAAAAATCTGTTGGCTTTATCAAGGATATTTATTTGGGATAAAAGCTTACAGTCCCAAGGCCATGGAAAGTGGGTCTGTGGTTTTCACCTGACTGGCAAAGGGGTCTGTGGAACAAAAAGGGTTAAGAACCCCTGCCCTAAAGCAATCCTATAAAATAATCTAATAATGGCCCATCAGCTGAATGTAATGTAATCAAAGGGTATCACATCCAGAGGAATAAATTAGTTTACAAAAATAATCTTTCTCTTTTTGGGGCACATAAAATAATCTCAAACCGCCACAATCCCTTCTTAATGTGGTCCTCCCTGGAACTACCATTTAAAATTACAACCCCTTTCCCAACATCCTCCTCTCCTAACTCTTAATTAACTATTAATTAATTCCTGTTATTCTGCTTATTTTTCATAACATTGATAATACATTCATACTACGTAATGGTTATTTAAGGAATTTATTATAATACCATAATGAAAAATACTACAGTATAAATTATGGTGTCTGTTGTGTATTAAGTGCTTCTACCTGCTGGAATGAAAACTCCACATAGGAAGGGATTTATGTTTCTATTTAAACTTGACACAGCATAGGTCCCAATAAGTATTTGTGTAATAAAGAAACGGAGAATTTGAATGAGAGAATTTCAAGACCTGAGAATACTTGTTACAGTGGAATGCAAAGATTTAACAAATGCTGGACATAGGGATATTAACTAAAAGTATATTTAATGAAGTTAGGCATTCTTAGTCCCTCTCTACCATACTACACACAGAATACTAATTGCCCAATATCCACCTTTCAATGGATAATCGAGGATTCTCTTCTGGGGATACAACATTGACAGGGAAATAGTTCCCCAAATTGAGTGTTCTATGATAAAATGGTTAGTCCACCTTTTGATAAAATAAGGATGAACCTTCAAAATTTCCAATAATTGTTAATTATGAGTGGATGTATTGGTCAGCCAAAGGGGTATTGCTTCAAAGTCCCAGAAATCTGTTGGGTTTTACAAAAGATATTTATTTGGGGTAGAAGCTCACAGTCCCAAAACCCTAAAATGTCAAGTTCAAGGTACCATAAGAGGTACATTCTCACCCAAAGTCATTTGCCACATGTTGAAGCAAGATAGTGGGTGATGTCTGTGAGGACTGAGCATTCCTTCTTCCTCTTAAGAATCTGTGGTCCCAGATTCTTCTGATGTCAGCTGTAGGCTGGCATAAGGCTTGTCTCTCAGGGCTTCTCAGCTGCTCTGTTCTCTTCAGCTGCAAATTATCAGGCTCACCTCTCTTCCCTGGGTCTCTGCCATATCCACTTGCAAAACCATAATTTGAGAATCTGATAAATTCTGTTAGCTCAAGTTCTTCAATATATCCCGGACCTGTCCATTTGTCCCATCCCATTATTATCAACATTCATTCTCTCCCTCCCTCTCTCTCTCTCTCTCTCTCTCTCTCTCTCTCTCCCTCCCTCTCTCTCTTCCTCCCCATCTATTTCTCTCTCCCTCTCTATTCTTGAGTACTTCTCCAAATAGAACAGTGAATTTGGATAAAAATCTTTTTGTGATGGTTAATTGTCACCTTGGCTACTTTATGTTGTACAGTTTTTGACCTGATTGTTACTGTGATGGTATTTCATAGATGGATTAGCATTTATTTATATCACTTGATTGCAACTATGGCTGATGGCATCTACAAACAACAAAGGAGATTGCCCTTAGCAATGAGAGGGGTTTCCTTATCCAATCAGTTTCCTGATCATTAAGGCAGAACCGAGGATTTCAGCAGTCAAATAAGTATGTCTACTTCTACATCCATCAGCCTGTTTCTCCTGCAAAATATAACTTCACCTTCATTGGAATTTCTAGTTTGTGGCCTGCCCTATGGAATTTGGACTTGCTAATCCCTGGTCATAGGAGCCAATTCCTTTAATAATTATATATGTATACATATCATATTGGTTCTGTTTCTCTAGAGAACCGTGACTAATACTATTTTTATGACTCCAGACTAGGGAAATAAATCTCAGAAAAAAAAACAAAAAACAAAAAGAGCAATTCATAAGGAGAGTAGTAAATTTCCTAAAGTAGAACCTTGTCCCCAAAAGACACAAAAATTAAGATGCAAGCTAAGACCTGTTAATTATATTTTCAGCTCATATTTGAAACATTTAAAACTCATTTGTATGCAAAATACATGAAGATCACACTCAAATCAATAAGAAAATGAAAACAATCAATTGAAATATATGCAATGACATGGGCAATTGACAGAACAGGAAAACTAATTACTATATGCAAAATTGCTCAACCTAACCTAGTCAATGAAATGCAAATTAAAGCAATAATGAGATGCCATTTCACAAATATCTGATAGGTGAAAATTTAAAAGGGGAGTAATGGGAATTATCTTCCACTGCTGATGGCAGTATAAATTGATCTCCTTTGAAAATCATGTGGCAATAGCAAATAAGTTGCACAAACACATTTCTTACAACCCAGTAATCCTACTCCAATAATGATACTTTCTTGTAATATGTATAGATATATTAAAGGAAACATGTGCATTATTAGTCTCTTCAGCATTGTTTGAAATGAGAAAACATTTGAAACCACCTTGTCTTCATTTGCTAAAAGCTACTAGGATTAAAATACCAGAAAAATGTTGGATTTTATAATGGGAATTTATTAGGTTAAAAGCTTACAGTTCTGAGGCTTTGAAAATGTCCCAATCAAGGCATCAGAGATGCTGTCTCACCCAAGGTTGGCTGCTAGCAATCCTGGACTCCTGCCATGGGGCAAGGCACAATGATGACCAGTCTCTGCTGAAGCCTCTGCCTTCCCCACCAAGTTCACATTTCCCTGAGCTCAGATGTAGGTGATCAGGCATATGGCTTGACGCTCCACTCTTCTCTGGGCCTTTTCAAATGTCTCTGTGCTCTACTGACTCCAGCCTTGTGGAATTTCTCTGTTTCTGCTCTTTTCCCTATGTGTGTCTTCTTTCAATCATCCATTTATAAAGGAGTCCAGCAAGAAGGTCAAGACTCACCCTGGTACATACCTCACTGAAGCAATCTGATCAAAAGGTCCCACACCCACAGGAATGGATAAGCTCCAAGAACACGATCCTTTCTGGGATCCACAAAAAGCTCCAAACTGTCACACTCACCTCAATAGAAAAAAGTTATTTATTCATATATTTTAGTTAATATCTATGAATTAGTGATCAATCATGATCATTTTCTTCTCATCCTCTGTCTCTCAACCTCTCCTTCATTTTTTCTCTCCTTTTACCTCTTTGTGCTGAGTTCAGATCCAGCTTCCATTTCATGAATTCTGTCTTTAGTGGTGTCTAATCTACTATTTAATCCATAAAGTTTTTAACTGCTATGACTATTTCCATTAGATTTTGATTTGGACTAATTTGATAGTATCATATATTTCCTTGCATTTTCCATTCATTTTTTTATACACCTGATCTTCTTAAAGAATAGTTTTTTCATGGCCTCTCTTGGCTAGCTCTATTCTGAGAGGTCCTTGGGAAACTAAACTTGTTATTTGTTATGTCTCCTAATTCTTACTAGAGTTTTTTGACCATTCATTTCTTAATATCATACTGTGTGCCCAATTTAGCATTAGCTTGATCGATAGGAATCTTAAAAAAATATAACTGCATTACATTATTTTCCCTAAGAGCACCCCCAGTTCAGATTCACTTTTTAAGTTAATTTCCCAGTTTGAGGTCTTAGGATATTTTAGATAGGATAAAATCAAAGTGCTAAACCACAGAAATCATAGCCCATGGATATATTCCTTGGGTGGAACTTTTAAGTGCACCTCACTCAGATGGAAATTGTGGAAGCTAAAGAAAAGAAAAAGAAAAGTAAGATCTTGAATAATAGACATGAAGTATTATTGTCATGGGTCTTTCAGGACTTAGGAAAAAACATTTCTGTTTTTTTTCCTGTGGATTTAAAAGCCTTATTTTTAATTTCATATTTGTTTTAGGGAGAGACAGATAAGCAATTAAAAAAAATTCTAAATCATCATTATTGTCAATAGACTTTCCCATATGTGCTTGCCCAAGCACTCATTTTACATTGAAAAATATTTAGGGATTTTTTATAATAAAATGTCATGTTCCATTGGGTGGCAGCATTAAATCCAATTACACACACATGTATAAAATAGTGTATAAAATAGTATCCAACTATGCATAATGCTTTGTAATATGTGTTTTCCATTCAACAATAATACTGTGTACATTTCCCATTCCAACATTTCTATCTAACATGTATCTATCTATTTATCTATCTATTATCTATCTATCTATCTATCTATCTATCTATCTATCTATCTATCTATCTATATATCATCTATCTATCTATCTATCTATCTACTATCTATCTACTATCTATCTATCATCCATCTATAACTATCTAACTATACCTCTATGTTTGTGTGTGTGTATTATTAATACTTGGAAAGCGTTCTATTATAAAATAGGGTATAAAACAATTTGTCAAGCAAATATTCTACTGTTGGAAATTAACATTGTTTCTATTTTTCCAATTATACATAGCACTTCAATAAACTGTCTCATATGAAAAATTTTGCATGATGGCATGACACTTTCCAAAAATATCTCTATTGTTTTCTTCATTAACGTACCAAGAAAAAGTGTAAAAAGAGTTTATTCTCCCACACCATTGCCAACATAGGCATTAAATTTCATTTTTGCCTATATTTCAGATGACAAAGATTCAATTATTGTTTAACACATATTTTTGATTGTCCATAAGTTTTCATATATTTTCTATGGAGAGTGGTAACTAAATAGCTCAGATAGTTTCTCTTCTTAACTTGAACACTTTTTCCTGCTGGGCTGTTCAGCTCTTTTCTGTGGTTTGTATGTTCTTTCTGAATTGATAACATAAAAACTTTAAATGGCATGTCTGTAGTAAGTATTTTTCTTTGTTTTTAGGCCTTTAATTGTGTTTCATATTTATGTAATAATTTTACACTTGGGTTGTCACCAAAAATCCTTGCTTGTGTGGTTTTCCTGTTCACTACTACATTTTTTTCTACTGTCACTAAAAATTTTTCTTGTGGGCTTTTCATATTCACTATCCCATTTTTTTCATTTTCTTTAAAATGACTTAAAAGTTTGGCTCCCTCATTCCTTTCCAGTCTCTACTTGGTGACTCCTACTGATAATTTTATTTTCTGTAAATGTTGAATTGATTCCAGTTTCTGATACTTAACATGAACTTTTTTTTAAAGGCAATACCAGGAATTGAATCTGGGAGCTCATACATGCAAAGCAGATGCTCATCCCTGAGCTACTCCTGCTCCTACAACATGCTCTTTCTAAACTTCCAGTCATTGATCACACTTTCTCATGTCTGATACTCCCTTCCCCAACTCTCTACCAAGCTAATCCCACTCATCTTTTGCTGATCTTGATTATTTCTTCCCAAGACCCATCATCCCTTTATTCCTTAGTATAAGAAAGGTTTGAGAAAGTAAGGTGTCAAGATATGAATGTTCAATTATCTATCTTGAAGCTAGAGGTGGCCCAGTTTTGACCAACAAAATGTAGGAAATCTTTGGGTTTTAACTTTCATAGTTAAAATCTTTTTCAATTATTTTTAAAAAATATATACTTATTATTTTTTTAAAATAAAGATACATAGATTACATGAATGTTACAAAAATATATAGGGGATTCCCATATGCCCTGCTCCCAACCCCTCCAAAATTTCCCACATTAACAGCATCCTTCATTAGTGTGGTACATTTGCTTCAATTGATTAACACATTTTGGAGCATTGCCACTAAGCATGGATTATAGTTTACATTGTAGTTTGCACTCTCTCCCACACATTTTTGTGCGTATGACAAGATATATAATGACTTGTATCTGTTTTTCAGTGTCATTCAGGATAATTCCCACTTCCTGAAAATGTCCTCATATTACACCTGTTTTTCCCCTCAGACTCTCCAGTGGCCATTGCCTCCATATCAATGATAAAAAGTTCTTCCATTGCTAGAATTACAGTAAGTCTATACAAGAATACCAGTAAGTCCACTCTAGCCCATTGTTCATTCCCCAATCCTGAGGATTCTGGGATGGTGATGTCCACTCCACCTCTAATTGATATGGGGTTTAGATCCCATGGGGCAGATGGATGAGACCATCTTGTTTGCAGTTGCAGGCTCTCTCTGTTCCTTGGGATGGTTGTTGTTCTTCATCATCTCCTTGTTAGTTGTCCTGGTGGAGTCCAATGAACTAGAGAGTAGGTGTTGCAACTCTGTTGTGATTCAGGGCCCAGAAGGCACATTGACAGCCCAAAGATGTAAGTTTCCTGGACATATTCTTATCAAATCTAGAACTAACTATAGGTTCAAATAGAAGGGGCAGAAGAGCCATGTGTAGGGAAACCACAACTGAGTCCAAATATAGAGTCCACTCAGGAGCATAAATTCCTCAGTAGAGCACACTGGCAGGACACCAAACTCCTGAGCTGTTTGCCCTGCCTATAGTGTCTGGATGTCTCTACTATTTGAGGCAATATTTACTTTGGCAGTCAATGAGATTCTGCTGAGATGGGCATAAGCGTAAACTCTGGAATGACCTCCTGATGCACTTTGAATCCTCTTAGCTTTTTAAACTCAATTTTTTTTTATGCTTTCCCCCTTTTGGTCAACAACTTTTTCCAGTTGCATTGCTAGCTTTTGCTTGGTAGTAATCCCTCAGTGCCAGGGAGGCTCATTCCCAGGAGTCATGTACCATGCTGGGGGGAAGGTAATGCATTTATATGCTGAGTTCAGCTTAGAGAGAGGCCACATTTGGGCAACAAGAAGGCTCTCAGGAGGTAACTCTTAGGCATCCTATAATACTAGGCTACATTTCAGTTTCAAAAGTAAAGGTTCATAAGCAGTCATCAATATCAAGGGCCCATCAATCCTGTTTTTAAAAATTTGGGAATCCCAGTGGGTTCCGTGTAATATTTTGGGTAATCTAAGCACCTCTTAAAATATATGTGTGTATATATATATATATATAACATTTTTGTAAGCAAATACACATATATGCATATATATTTATATATCATTTTGCAAATGTTTGTATGTATTGTGAGAATTTTGATTTTTACCCATAAAAAAATTTTTTTTTTAACTAGGCTTGACCTCCTTCACTGGTCACTGCCCCTGTACAGGGGGGATTCTTGTTATCCCATTAGGGAACATGACAGAACTCCCCAGGATGGGAATTGGATATTCTTTCAGTTATTGTGTGAGTCTCCAACCACCATGACAATGCCTTGTGAACATTTGAACACATTTATATGTCTGATAGCTATGCCCCAGGTGAAACTCCTCCCATGCATCCGCCATCACTGATACCCTGCACCAATGATCTTCCTCTGCCATAGTTGTAACCCTTCTGGGATTCAAAACTTCTTCAAAAGTGAAGCTAAGAAAATAACTTAATACAATTAATAAGAAAAAGGAAATAATATAGTTTTAAAAAGAACAAATAAAATACAAAAATTTTAAAATAATTGGAATAGAAAATTTTAAAAATATAAAATTAATAATTTTTGACATTATATCTTTCATCACTGTAATATTTGTTATCGGGTATTTACAGAGACATTTTCTTCTATTTCCCCTGGTGTCTTATTTTTTTCGTTTTGTCTACAAAGAAGCTTTAGGTTACACAAAAGTCATGTGAATATAGGAGATTCCCATATAACCAACATCCTCCTCCTTTTCCCCTTTCTCTTATTAACATTTTACGTGTGTTTGTTACATTTGTTAAAATTGTATAATTATTGAAACATTGCTACTAATCATGGTCAATGATTTACACTATGTTTACCATTTTGGGCCATACACTTTTATTAATTTTATCGAAATTTAACATGACCTGTATCCATCATTGCAAGAACAATTACATTCCCCCAAAATGGCCCATGTTCCAACAATTCTGTTCCTCCCTCTCCTTCCCCTCGGGACCCACAGCAACCGCCAAGCTTCACTTCTTGAAGAATAAGATTCATAGTTATTTGCAACAACATTGAAGGTTTGACATACTGGCTTGTCCTCATCCTCTATTTGTGAATATAGCAGTACTCCCCAGGATGAGAGTCCAACAGCTTCCCACTCATTATGGAAGTCTCCACCCACGGATACAACACACTATGACATGATGAACATTTAAAGAGTCCTTAGAACACACCTGGGGCAGGTGTGTGCCCTGACCCAAATGCCACCCACATTCAACACCCTAAACCAGTAGCACTCCTTTGCCATATTGCCAAAAGACTATTCCCAATGTTATAGTTTCAATCACATGCTCGCAAATCCCCAGAGTTCACCTGTTCCATCCCCCAACCCTCTCCCCAATTCTGTTGACAGTCCAACCCACTTTCCCCATTCTACCCCCTCACAAACCAGTACTGTCTAACCCAATAATATCACTGCACCACTGTCATGCCCATCCACTGCACAACTACAGGGGACAGAAAGGGAAAAGAAGGTTGTGAGCCATAGTTAAAATTTTTAAAAACAGAATTTTTCCAGGTAGTTGACTGCTTCTTCTTGCCTGGAACACAAGCATGATGCCTGGTGGTGAAAACTTCATAATGCAATCCTAGGACAAATATTTGAGGATGAAGGCTTATGCTCAAGATTTCAGGGCAGAAAGAGCAAGACTGGGGATTATTTTATTCATTGAGTTCTGAACCTTTTTTTTTTTAACCCTTCTTTGTTCTGGTCTGTCCAGGGGAAGTTGATCTGTATGGACTGTGTCTGCCTTATTCAGTTTGGTTGCTTGCTGAGTTATAATTAGGATTCCTGATTCAAAGCACCAGAAAATCATGATGGTGAAAAAAACGTGGGATGAAAGAAGAGAGTATTTTCCCCTGCTTTCTTTTTGCTTCAACACAGCACATTTCTGAGAGTAGCTGCATCCCTTCAAGATGCGCCAGGCAGCCCTCTCCACAGCTCCCAATCTCTGTGGACTTTGTAAGCCCTTTTACTTCCCTTGTCCTTACAAGCCAAGGGGTGGTCACAAGTTACTCTCTTTATCTACAATCTCTGTGCCTTGACATCCCTTCTTTATTCTCACATTTGTACTCAAAATTGTACATATGTCCTTCACCCTAAACACCCGAGACAACCTCTCTTATCTGTCAGAATCCTACCTGCTTCTTCTTGATACCAAGTGGTGCCTCTGAGCCAATACACCAGAATTCACCAGCCCTCCATTCTCCTTGTTGCCTGAGAAATGCAACCCATTTCTGTTGGTCAGATATCCTCTTACTTACCCCAAATTTCATTCCTTTATTCTTCAGGTTTTATGTGTGCTTTAGTTTATAAAAAACTGCTGGGAGCAATATACCAGAAATGTGTTTGTATTTATAATGGAAATTTATTAGGTTAAAAGCTTACAGCTCTAAGGCCATGAAAGTGTCCAAATCAAGGCATCATCAGAGATGCTGTCTCACACAAGCTACAGCTGTGGGCACAGGCACATGGCAGTGCATAATGGCAGCTCTGCCCAAATCAAGGCATCAAGCCAAGCTCTCTCTCTCTGAGCTCAGCTGTGGGCAATCAGGTATATGTCTCCACTCTCCCCTCTCATCCAGGCCTCTCTCTCAGCCTCACACAGGTGTCCCTTTATGGGCTTCTGTGCTCCACTGATTGCAGCCTCAGCCTCTGGGTCCTCTCTCTCTGCCTCTCAGGGGTTTTCTTTCTCTGCTGCTTTTTTCTGTGTCTCTCTGTATGTTTCTTCTTTTACAAAGGACTCTAGCAAAAGAACTAAATTAGGTCATGCCTCACTAAAGTGATCAAATCAAAGGCCCTCCCAACTGAATCCAATCCAACCAAAGGATCCTGCACTGACAGGATCTTTTCTGGGATCTACAGAAATCCCCAAATTGTCATAATATTATATGCAAATTCCCCTAGGAATAAGTCACTTCCCACAGCTGCTGGTTCCTGCATTCCCCTGTAACTTCCTTGTTACACTATCCAGTTTTCACTCTTGTAATTATTTTTCAAATTGTTTTATTTTTTTGGTCTACCAAAATGCAATATGCCAGGGATGGGTTGGCTTTTACAACAGAGATTTATTAGGTTCCAAGATCACAATTTTGGGCCTCATAAAAATGTCCAAATCAAAGCATCATCAGGCAGTGCTCTCTACCAAGAAGACAAGCTACTGGTGATCCTTTCTCTTCTGTGTTTTGTCTTTTTTCAGCATCTGGCTTCCTCTGGCTTCTTCTCTGCTCCTGTGGCGTTCTCTCTTCTGTGGTTTTCTCTCTTTGTCTTTCTCCATTTTCCTCCTGACTATAAAGGATTCCAGTAAGAGGAATAAGATCTACCCTGGGTCACACCCTACTGAAGTAATCAAATCAAAGGATCCCACCTACAGTAGGTTTACACCCATGGGAATGGTTTATCTCTAAGGACATGATTTTCTGGGGCTCATCGAGCTTCAAATCATCACACATTGTTTTCAGCAGTAGTCTGTAGTCTTCTTTAAAGTAGGGACAACATGTATAGTATTTTTCACTGGTTATCAGGGTTGTATTCCTAGAAAAGCACTAATTCAGAAGAATTGTGAGCACTTATCATAAATTCAAAACTTATAAATAAAACATTCACTAACTAAATGCAGCCAAATATTCCTTTTAAAAATCATGATCAAATAGTGCTTAGCCCAGGTTTATAAGGATTATTCAGTAAATATAAGAATTCAATCTACATCAATAGTGGTATTGATATTAAAATAAAAATATCAAAACTTTCCAAATAAATGAAATAAAATACTGATCTTGTTGCTATTGTGAATTTGTTAGTGTTGGAAAAATATTTTTATTTATTTTTCTCAGAAAACCAAAGATGAAAGAGGACTTCTATTATCTTATGAATTACCCACGAAAATCTACCTCTAGTATCATATTTAGTGTGTAGGTCTTGAAAATAATCCCTTTAAGATTAAATCAAGAAGGATGCATGCTGTCACAGCTACTTCTGAGTAAAATTTTGGTAGAAAAATATTAAAATAGTTATTGCACAATTTATATTCATGAAATAATTGAATACATTAATCTACTGAATTTAATATAACATTACTGACTAGTCAACTTATTGTAGTGTAATCATTATTAATTTATTTCTCTTAGGTTTTCTGATTTAATGAGGTTAATTAATATTGCCACACAATATGTGTCCCTCTTTTAATTCATTCATTTATTCAACAAGTATTTATAAAATCTTTAGTAAGCAATTGACACTCTTTTCTAAGGTAGGCTAGAATAATGGCAAACTAATATGAAACTTACAAGGAAGGAACAGTGGGTTTTAGTGGCTTATTTAACATAAAAAAGAACCAGAGTCCAAGATGCAACACACATTTCTGGGTGAAGAAATAAAGTGGGTGGTGGAAATTCCAATATTAATAAGTTCATTATTTTTTTCTTGTTTTCTTGTCAATTTTAAAGTGACACTTGTAGGAATTTCCATACTGTGGAAGGAATACTGAATGTGAAAATGATGAACACACCTCCTCTAACATGGGTACAAACTTCTGATCTCTGAATGATCCCAATGGGACCATGCCAACACAGTGGAGATGTAATTCATAATGACCACTGCAAATTCTCCATGGTGGTATAGAAGCTTAATTTCCATCAGTTAAAGGATGGTCATTTTCCTTTCTACACAGCCAAAGTGGAAAGCCTCTAGGAAAGAGTTGAAAAGTCACCTCCCATTTTAAAATTAGACTGGCTTTTAGAAAAGAAAACTACCCGCTGAATTTAAAGGACAAATTCAGTCCACTTCATTAATTCCTGTATACCCACTTGATAAAGTTCATTTGTGGGAATAGATTAAAATTTTAAAAAAGGAAAAAAAAAAAAGAATGGTTTAGATTTGGCATCATGTTACAAAAGAAACAGTAAGTAATTATTTAATAATTAACAGAAGCAAATGTATTAATTTGTTTGAAATCCCAAAAATCTTTTAGGCAAAGGGAAGATTATATAGGCGAGCCTATGTTGTCTGGCTTCGAATGCAAAAACCCAAGTCAAAAGATTTAAGTAGAAAAGTAGCAGACTTCCAGATTAATTTAAGAAAGAATCATATAGTGAGCATTCCTATCCAAATATGGAGCATTTATCTTGCAAAATCCAAAAGCTTTTGTTGTAGAAATGTCTAACTATGAAGGGTGACTATTCAATAGATATTTTATGGAGATTTGTATACTGGATGAATTAAGCCAGGCTGCTTCTATAATTTTAGATGATATAAAACTAAGATCAATCTTTCCTCAAAATTGTATGTGGACTTTTAAATATTTTACCTTTGAAGATTACAAAACACTCTTTTATCTAACTTCACCTTTGCAAGAGCCTCACACCTATGAGGGCAGTTATCTTTATTGCCCTTTTTGGCAATAGTAATGACAAAGAGATAAATTAAATGGCTTGCCCAGATCATGGAGTTGGCCAGATGCAGTATAGTCAGGTATTGTTAACTAATCTGCTCAGTTATCTTACCCTTGCAGATTTATAAAAATGTTAACAAAAACACATGGTTGTCTGTGTGTATATCTTCTAACATATGAGTTAGGCTACTTACAAATAGAAGAGATGTTACCACATTTTCAGAATTAAAAGCATCTTATGGCTCGCTTCCATTAAGCCCTTCTCCATTTACCGGTATCTACCATCTCTTTACATTCTTCTTTTTCATGAATCTTTCCCAATCATCTTTCTCAGTGCCCCTTTCATATCTTTATTCCGTAACATGCAAATGAAAGGATTTAGCATTGGAGTGACGATTCCGTAAAATAAGGCCATGAATTTGTCCCAGTCCTGGGAGACAGCAGAAGCAAGCTGCAGTATGTGGCAGTAGCAGTGCCATAGAAGAGGAACACCACTGCCAAGTGGGAAGAGCAAGTGCCCAGCGCCTTCCGGCATCCTTCAGATGACCTAATCTTCCACACAGGCTTCGCAATGCAGCTGTAGAAAATAAGAATGAGAAAGAGAGGCACCAGGAGTAAAAATGCACTGACCAGGTAAAGCTTCATCTGATTGAAAGTGGTATCTACACAAGTGAATTTGAGGAGAACTGGCACTTCACAGAAGACGTGGTCTATGATATTTCTTCTGCTAAGGGGAACCTGCATGATGAGAACTGTCTGCACTAGTGAGCTGGTTAAACCCATTAGCCAGGTCATGGTCACTAGTTGCAAACAGACAGGAGGATGCATGAGCATGGTGTAGTGCAAAGGCCGGCATACTGCCACATAGCGGTCAACAGCCATTATCACAAGAAGGATGCAGTCTGTGGAACCCATTGCCAAGGCCACATAGAGTTGACCAACACAATCACCATAAGTTTTCGTCTTATCTGGGCCCTTCAAGTTGAACAGCAGCTGGGGGACAGTACTAGTGGTGTAACAGAGATCCATGGAAGATAAGTGGCTGAGGAAGAGGTACATTAGGGTGTGGAGACGGGGATCCACATGAGCCAAAAGAATGATGGCTGTATTGCCAAGCAGGGTTAGCAAGTAGAAAATCTCAGTGAAAACAAAGAGCCACCTCTAGCAAAGGCTGGCTAGAGAAACCCAGCAGGAAAAAGCCACTGAAGGAGCTGATGTTGGGGCTGACTATTACCTTTCATTGCATTGCGGCTAAGAGAGAAGATATATTTAAATAAATAGGTACCCAAGGTTGAACAGAAATCTACAATTCCAACACCTTTTCTGGGCACCACACTAAAAGAAGCAATGAGAGCATATTACTGATATTTAGTCTTTTATTTCTTGGATATGAATAATAATTCCAAATTTAAACCCTTACCCAATTTTATGTCCCCATTACTGTTCTTTTGATGCCTTCCTAGGATTTTTCTTTTTTGCATTTTCTAGATATACAATATCTTGAATCTTGACTTTCCTATTTCTTTACCTCTGCCTCTAAATATGCTTATATCCCCTCAATTTTAGAATCTAAATTCCTTTTAAACTTTATTTTGTCCTTTCTGTTCTATTTACCTGCTCCTATCCTGTTCTAAATGTGGATGCAAAGTTATATGAATTCAATATCTACATGTAATCATAAGGGTCGATTTTCTGATTTCACTGTTATACGAGATAGCAGCTGAAGCTGCCCTTCTTTCCACATTGCTACATATCATTATCTTATATATGATTTCTGTCCTTTTGGTTTACTGTAACGGAACTCACAAAGTTTACAGTCATCTTGTAACAGTAAATACAATGGATTTGTCTCACTTTCATTCTGCCACATTATTCTTTTTTTTTTTTGCCACATTATTCTTAATAATGAAATATATTAGTTACTGTGCTTTTATTCTTTAAACTCTGACCATTATGAAATTCTTAACAGTTTAATTCTTCCCCCATTATGACAGATTTCTCTTTTCTATATTGAATTTTATTCTTTCTCCTACCCATTATTGTCATTTCACAATTTTCTATATGTGTTCTCATGGGGCATCTTTGGGACATTGGAATTGTCCTGCATGAAGGATACAGGCCATTATACATTTTATCATAACCTATCAAATTGTGCCGGGCAGAGTGTAAACTACAATGTAAACTGTATTCCATGGTTAGTAGCACTGCTTCAATATGTGTTTATCAATTGTAATAAAATACCACACTAATGAAAGATGTTAATGGGGGAAAGTGTGAAAGTGGCCAGGGATAAGGTATATGTAAATCCCCTATATTTTTGATGTAACATTTATGTAATCTAAAGCTTCTTTAAAAATAAAAATAAAAACCGGTTTCTTCTCTTTTATGTCAATTCTCAAAATTTCCACCCAATCACATAACTTCAATTCATTGCTGCTGACACCATGAGTTTATTTTCAGTTCTTTTTAACAGTTTTGATTATGAAACTGTATACTGGTATGCCTGTGTTTATGTATGCATATTCTAATATCACCTTTAATTCAACATGTTAGTTGTGAGTCCATGTTCCCACCACAAAAGTTTTTTGATGACTTTCTTTAAATTAGTGCATACCATTTTCCAGGCTTCTCAACTGAAAATACAGCTTTATATCTGACCCCAACTTTTGCCTCCCATATCTCTAATAATCCTGTCCTACTCCTTCAATTTGTATCAGATCCTAAAATTTACCAAAATATGACTCACTATCATGTTTCCTCCAATATAAAAACATACAGCATCTTCTCAGTTTGTAAAATATTTAAAGCAATCCTGTTTTAATATATGTATTTCTCTGTGAGCTTCTGAGTTTTTTTTGTGGTTAGCAGTCATTCAATATTTATGACACACTGACTTATATATCTACTCTTTCCCTATACCACAGTTAGCTTTACCATACATGTTATAAGAATCTTGCAGGAAAGCGCAATAAATAATGTTTTAAGAGCCTTGTAGCCAAGATTTAGGTAGAAAGCAGGTATTTTCCATCTCTCTGCTTTCCTTCCTCTATAAGCTTTTTCCTTCCAATCTCATTTACATAATAGTATCAGCCATCATCTCTAATCAGACAGTTTGCAAATACATGCAAACACACACACACTTCATGCTTGTCCTTCAATCTCACATTTTCCCTACATTTAATTCATTTTAAAAATAAAAGACAAATAAAAGGATTTTTGTCTTCTGACTCAATATTGTGTCCTGTCAAAATTAACACATTTCTTCATGAATGAAATAGATATCCTGAAAGATAGTCACCTCCAGAGATTTTCCTTCTGAACCAAGTTAAGATATTCAGAGATGTTGTATCACAGTTGCAGCTTTGTCAGAAGTTTCCATCTGCACGTTTCTTCTGGGCAAGGGAAACCCTTAAACAAGACCATAATATAGAATAAGGTAGAAAATGAAAGTAAGGTTGATCACTCCAAAAAATTATTTATGTTTATACATTCCCAATGAGGGCCATCCATATTTACTCTCTTAATGACATCTTAAACAATTGCTTTATAGTTCCTAAAAATTTAATCTAATTATAAATGATCCATAAAGTTATTTTCTTCTACAGAATAACATACATTCGTATGTTGAAAGAGGGCAGGGCTGTTTATGATACTAGCATCATATTCAGATAATACATGCTTTAATTAGCACTTCCTCCATGAATTTTAGTGACTAATTTATAGTATGAGATCTCTATACAAACAGATTTTTTAGTCAATTCAAATAAGTGAAACATATATATGTGTCTGGTAAAATACTTAAAAAAAATAATATTCACCTCTCTTTAATCTGATTAACAGCAGAGCATTTAATTACTTATTTATTTCTGATAAAGGAGCTATAGGCAAGTAATTGACTTTGTCCCCACAAATGTTTTGCCTGAAGATTTTAGGGACACTTGCAGGTAGAGAGAAAAATGTAAGCTTTCTTGGCAGAAAGGCTACCATCTTTTACCTGAAGTTGAAAAGCAGGCACCAGGAATGAAGAAATGTGTAAGTACCTAAAAGGAGTAGAATCTTCTGTTTCTCTAAAATCATGAGAGTGAAGAAGGCACAAAGAGTGATATATGGTGTATTTACTGGCTGAGGTCACTGGGACAAAGAATCCCAAGGAAGCAATTAATATCTGCATTCACTACACTGTTAGCTAGGAATCACTTTGAGAAAAGGAGGCATATAGGGCAGATATTTTTGTCACTCTGTTCTAATGGTTTGTTAAAAGACTAGTTGCAGTTTCCAGATGCAGATAAGATCATCAGTTGGGACTTGGCTTCACCTGAACTTAGAAATCGCAACCTTCTTCAAAATGCACCTCAGGATTTGTCTTTTGCCTCCCATATTTCTAATAATCCTACCCTACTCCTTCACTTTGTATCAAATCCTAAAATTCATGAAATTTCTCCAATCACGACAATCATTCCAAAAAAGATACTAGAAATGTAAAAAGACCTATTAGAAGACCCTGTGAAGGTATATACCACTGATTGTAAACTCACTGAATGGAGCTTACCAAAGAGTATCCAAAAGGAATAAGTATACAATTAAATTAATGTGCAAATTAAACTTAGTCAAGACACCGAAACTGAAAGGTAAAAATAACCACAAATGACAATGGAACATAATTTTGAAAATAAAACACATTGGAAGATGATGGATAGTGTCAAACAAAAGCCACCTTTCTGGGAGAGGAGTGAAAATTCAGAAGAAGCAAGCAGAAGAAATTCTAGCAATTCCCATGAATTACACACAGACACAGACATGCACACATACACAAATGCACAAGACTTAGCTCACATGTCATTTCCCTACAAAGTATTCCTGAGTTTCCCAATCACAGACAGTCTCTGCTTACAAAGAAACATAGCACTCTGTGTGTTCCAGTCTTGTATTATTTTTTCTTCTGAAGCCTGTCAGTAAGCATTTCACCTCAGGTTATTTTATCTACACAATCATAAACTTCAGAGCTGAGACTGAACAGGTATGCCTTAGTTTCTAAATACAGAGTTATTTTAAAATTATTTTACCTGTACTTTTAAATTTTATTACATTGTTATCAGACAACGGCACACAATAACTCATCACGTTTCTAAAATTGATATTATGTGTAATATTATTATTCATGTTATTATTATTATTATGTACAATTATATACCAATAAAAGAAATGAACAGTTGTCTAGAAATATTAAAGTTTCCAAATTTGATTGAGTAATAGAAAGCTTGAGTGGAACAATTAAAATTGAATCTTAATTAAACATCTACTCCCATGCCCCAAAGGCAAATGTGATATACTGAAAGCCAAATAAGGAAACAATATCAAAGAGGAAAGAATGATTGAATATGCCAAATGTTGTTGCCATGTCAAAACACACATCAAGACACTGGCTTTTCAATGAGGATTTCAGTGATGAATTTAACATGACCAGTATTTCTGGAGTGGTAGTGTAAAATTGTGGGTGAAATGGATTTAACAGCTAATGGATGAATTGATGCAATCAAGTAAAGACATCTGTGTTGCAAGAGGGAAAACAAATGAGGTGGCAGCTAGTGAGCAAGGTCTTCTAAAATAAGAATTTTTAAAAATCAGAATATAACAACAATTTATGGTGATTGAATGATCCAGTATAAAGAAATATATTAATGATGCAGGAGAGAGAATGAATTCCTAGTGCAGTCTCCTTGATGTTTTAAGAGTGATGTCATCTAGGACAGAAGTGGGTGAATTGGATATATATAGGAGTCTAAAAAGTTCAGTCATCAAAACAAGTGGAAAAACAAAGTATATGAGTGCTGATACTGGCTGGTGGACAAATATGGTGGTGAGTGTACATTGGTGTTCTGTTTGGATTTTCTATAAAAATATATGATGTCCAAAAATAAATGTTAATTATAGAATAAGCAAAAGAGTTATAGTGAGGATTGTGGGAAGATGGCATTGGATTAGGCAGACAAGGCTCAGCTCTCTTACAAAAACAATGGAGAAAGAGCCAAAAGCTGTCTGAGGGACCTCCTTTGGGGTTCGCAAGCCCAGGAAGGTGAGGCACAGAGAGAGGAAGAACCTGAAACAACAAACTGTGAGTTACTAAACCTCCCAGCTGCTGGGACGTGCTCCCCTCCCACACCCCCAATATAATAAGCTGGGGTAAAATTCCTACTACAATTGCAGCTGACTGAGAGGGAAGCAGAAATCTTCCTTCCTTTCAGCTGTTACAAGGGAAACTGGAGGGGGATTTGGTGGAGGTGGTGGTTCTGCAGTAAATTCGCCCAGCAGAGACTTCTTTGATTATGGGCTACAGCCCAACAAAAACCAAGAAAAACTGAGAGAGTTACACCTATGTGGAAAGATGCATCAATGGGCACCAACTGCTAGGTGGTCTGAAAATGGCATGGACAAAAACTGTGCTGTGGTCTTTCTATTCTCCAGCTTCTGAGAGAAAATATATGCCCCATTTCTGAGTCCCTGGGAGAATTTTGACACCTTAAACTGGGCTGTTTTAAAGAATTAGGATAACTTGAACCAAATATCAAAGAAGAGCTGTGAAAAAATAATAACAATAGGCAAGAGAGGGAAATTGGCCATCAGAGTAAATTCACCAACATATTCAAATACTTAGACTTCAACAAAAAAATTACAAGCCACATTAGGAAGCAGGAAGAGATGATCCAGCCAAAGGAATAAAACAAATCTGAAGAGATATGGGATTTAAGACAATCAATGATGTTCACACACTCTCTTAAATCAACTTAAAGAATTGAAAGAATATATGACCAAAGAGCTAAAGGATATTAAGAAGACACTGGGTGAGCATAAAGAACAATTTGAAAGTCTGCAAAGAAAATAAACTTACCTTACAGGAATGAAAGACATGATGGTTGAGATAAAAAATACATTAGAGGCATATAAGAGCAGATCTGAATTGCTCAAAGACAGAATTAGTGATTTTGAAGATAGAATATCTGAATTGGAAAAGACAGGAGAACAGAAAGAGAAGAAAATGGAAAAAATGGAACAGAGTCTCAGGGAATTGAATGACAATGCAAAATGCACAAACATTCACATTATTGGTGTCCCAGAAGGAGAAGAGAATGGACAAAGAACAGAAAAAATATTTAAGGAAATAATGACTGAAAATTCCCTACACTTATGAAAGACATAAATATCAATATCCAAAAAGGACAGTGTACCCCAAACAGAATAAATCTGAATAGGCCTATCCCAAGACACTAACTATTCTATTATTCTGAATGACAAATAAGAAATAAAGAGAAGACTCTGAAAGCAGCAAGAGAAAAGTAAAGCAACGCATACAAGAGAAACTCGATAAGATTAAGTGCCAATCTCTCATAAGAAACCATGGAGGAGAGAAAAAAGTAGTAAGATGTACTTAAGATACTGAAAGAGAAAAACTGCCAGCCAAGAATTCTGTATCTGGCAAAGCTGACCTTCAAATAAGAAGGGGAGTTCAAAGACTTCACAGACAAAAACTGATAGAATATGTTACAAGACCAGAATTACAAGAGATATTAAAGAGCGTGCTACAGCCTGAAAGGAAAAATCAAGTGTGAAGGATTTTGAGGAAAGTGTAGAAATGAAGATTATTCTAAAGGGTAAATTAAAGGGTAAAAAGATAGACAATAGTACAATATGACAACAGAAGGCCAAAGGTCAAAATGGATGAAGTAAGTAATGCCTTTACAGTAATAACATTGAATGTTAATTGCTTGAAATCCCCAATCAAAAGACATAGACTTAAAGAATGGATAAAAAAATATGAGTCATCTATATGTTATTTACAAGAGACTCACCTCAGACCTAAGGACACAACCAGGTTAAAATTGAAATGTTAGAAAAAGATATTCCATGCAAACAGTAACCAAAAAGAGCTGATGTAGCAATACTAATATTGGACAAAATATATTTTAAATGAAAAACTGTTGGAAGGAAGAAGGTAATTATATTTTGATAAAAGGGGCAAATCAGCAAGAAGAAATAAGTGTATTAAATATTTATGCACCTAACCCTAGTGCCCCAAGGTACATGAGGCACACACTGACAAGGCTGAAGGGAGAAATAGATGTCTCTGAAATAGACATCAATACACCATGCTTAATACTGGATAGAACATCTCGACAGAAGATAGATAAAGAAAAAGAGCTTGAATAAGATGATAAATGAACTAGAACTAACAGATATCTATAGTGCAGTGTACCACAAAAGAGCAGGATATAAATTCTTTTCAAGTTCTCATGGATCTTTCTACAAGATAGACCAAATATTGGGTCACAAGACAAATCTCAATAAATTTAAAAAGATTGAAATTATACAAAACACTATCTCGGATCATAACAGAATGAAGTTAGAAAGCAATACGGGACAGAAAAAGGGAAAACTCATAAATATATGATGATTTAACAGAACACTCTTAAATAATCAGGGGTCCAAAGCGGAAATTGCAAGAAAATTCAGCAAATATCTAGAGATGAATGAAAATGAGAGCACAACATATCAAAACCTATGGGACACCAAAAAGGCAGTGCTGAGAGGGACATTTACAGCCCTCAATGATTACATTAGAAAAGAAGAAAGAGCTAAAATTGAAGACATAAATATACACCAGGAGTAACTAGTAAAAGAACAGCAAACTAATCCCAAACCAAGCTGAAGGAAAGAAATAGGAAAAATCACAACAGAAGTTAATGAAAGAGAGAACAAAAAACAATAGAGAGAATCACCAAAAGCAAAAGTTGGTTCTTTGAGAAGATCAACACCATCAACAAACCCTTAGCTAGACTGACAAAGGAAAAAAGAGAGACGACACAAATAAATAAAATAAAAAATGAGAGGGAGGACATTACCACTGACCCTGCAGAAATGAGAGAGATCATAAGAGGATACTATGAACAACTGTATGCCAAAAAACTAGAAAATGTAGACAAGATGGACAAATTCTTAGAAACATACAAACCACCTACACTGACCCTAGAAGAAATAGAAGATCTCAAAAAACTATTCATAAGTGAAGAGATTGAAACAGTCACCAAAAAATTTCCAAAGGTGAAAAGCCCAGGACAAAATGGCTTTACAGGTGAATTCTACTAGTCATTGAAAGATGATCTAATACCAATCTTGCCCAAGCTCTTCCAAAAAATTGAACAGCAAAGAATGCTACCAAACTCATTCTATGAAGCCAAAATCACCCTAGTACCAAAACCAGATAAAGATACTATGAAAAAAAGACGATTATGGATGAATATTTCTAATGAATATACATGTAAAAACCATCAACACAATACTTGCAAACTGAATACAAAAGCACATTAAAAGAATTATACACCACAATCAAGGGGGTTTTATCCCAAGTGTGTAAGGGTGTTTCCAAACAAGGAAATTGATTAGTATAATAAACCACATTGATAAATTGAAGAAGAAAAATCATATAATCTTCTCTATTGATGCAGAAAAGGCATTTGACAAAATACAGTATCCTTTCTTTATAAAAACACTCCAAAAGATAAGAATAGAAGGAAGCTTCCCCAATATGATAAAGTGCATATATGAAAAACCCACAACTAGCATTGTACTCAATGGTGAAAGCCTGAAAACTTACCCTGAGATCAGGAACAAGACAAGGATGCCTATTGTCACTATTATTATCCAATATTGTGCTAGAAGATCTAGCTAGAGCAATAAGGCTAGACAAAGAAATAAAAGGTGTATAAATAGGAAAGAAAGAAGTAAAACTTTCACTATTCACTGATGACTTGATTCTATATCTAGAAGATCCTGAAAAATACATAAGAAACCTACTAGAATTAATAAATAAGCTCAGGAAAATGGTGGTATACAAGATTGATACACAAAAATAAATAGTGCCACTTGACACTTTTGGGTAGGGAGGGGATGAGCAGTTGAAATACAGGGGCTTCTTTGGGAATTGGAGGTTGTCCTGAGTACTGTTGTGGCAACGGATGTAGGCCATTTTAAATCAGCACACACCACTCAGAACTGAGTGGGAGAGAGTGTGGTCTACAGTGTGAACTGTGGTCTATGGTTGGTGGCAAGGCTCCAGGATGTGTAAGTTCATTGAGGGTGGTGGGCCACACTTGTGGGAGATGTTTGTGTGGGATGTGGTGGGAGGTGTGGGAGGTGGGCAACATGGGAATCCCGGTGGGTTCCGTGTAATATTTTGGGTAATCTAAGCAACTCTTAAAATATATGTATATATATATATATATATAACATTTTTGTAAGCAAATACACATATATGCATATATATTTATATATCATTTTGCAAATGTTTGTATGTATTGTGAGAAGTTTGATTTTTACCCATAATAAAAAAAATAAAAAATAAAAAAATAATAAATAAATAGTGTTTCTACACACTACTGATGGGCAATCTGAGGAGGAAATAAGAAAAAAAAAATTCCACTTTTTTTTTCTAAAACAATCAAATATTTAGGAATAAACTTGACAGAGGACATAAAGAACCTTCATTCAAAAAAACTAGGAACTGTGTGGAAGAGAGTGTGGTCTACGATGTGAACTGTGGTCTATGGTTGATGGCAAGGCCCCAGGATGTGTAAGTCCATTGAGGGTGATGGGCCACACTTGTGGGAGACGTTTGTGTGGGATGTGGTGGGAGGTGTGGGAGGTGGGGAACATGGGAATCCCTGTAGGTTCCATGTAATATTTAGGTAATCTAAGCACCTCTTAAAAAAAAAATATATATATATATATATATATATATATATATATATAACATTTTTGTAAGCAAATGCACATATATGCATATATATTTATATATCATTTTACAAATATTGATATGTATTGTGAAAATTTTGATTTTTACCCACAATAAAAAATAAAAAAATAAAAAAAATGTAAAGGTGAGGAATAAAAGCTTTGCAGTCAGAACTGAAAAAAAAAAAAGAATTGTTAAGAAGGTGTTTTGTAAATCTTTGGAAATGAATAGAAATGATAGAAGCACATCATAGTGTTTATAACTAGGAGAGTTATTATATGGATATGATAGTGGTTGTAAAAGAGTATTTAAGGATATGTATATTACTAGAAGGAAAGCTAAAAAATGTACCATAGGACTATATAACATAGTGAAACCTCATGTGAAATATGAATATGGGTAATATTGCATATATAAGTCTGTTTTTCACAAAATATAAAAATGAATAAACTAGAGAGATGGAAACAGAATATGAACTATGTACAACAGGGGAAGCATAGAGAGATTGAGAGGTGATGAGTTTCTTTTTTTGTTGTTTTTTATTATTATAATAGGAATAGTGAAAATGCTCTAAAAATTATTGAAGTAATCAATGTACAACTGTGTGATTAAACCAAATACCATTGATTATACACTTTGGATGGACTTATGCTTTTAAATATGTATCAATAAAATTGATTTGTTAAAAAAAAAAAAAACTAGAAAACATTACTAAAAGAAGCCAAAGAAGACTTAAATAAATGGAAGGAATTTCCATGTTCATAGATCGGAAGATTACTGTCATTAGAGATATTAATTCTACTCAAACTGATTTACAAATTCAACAAAATTCCAATAAAAATCCCAACAGTCTTTTTGCAGAAATCAAAAATCCAAATATCAAATTTATATGGATAGGTAAGATGCCCTGAATAGCCAAAAACATCTTTAAAAAGAAAAACGAAGTTGGATGGCTCTCACTTCCTAACTTTAAAGCATATTATGTAGCTATAGTGGTAAAAAAAAAAAAAAAAAAAAAAAAAAAAAAAAAAATTTGCATGGTACTGGCCTAAGGACAGACAGATTGACCAATGGAACCAAATCAAGAACTGAGAAATGTACCCTCACATCTATGGTAACGTGATTTTTTGACAAGATTGTTAAGCCCATCAGTTGGGCCAGAACAATCTATTCAACAAATGGTGCTGGGAGAACTGGATAGTCATAGCCAAAAAAAAGAGGGAGCAACCCCTATCTCATACCTTATACAAAAATTAACTCCAAATGGACAAAGGACCTAAATATAAAAACAACAATCTTAAAACTCCTAGAATGTCAGGAGTCAGAAAAAACCTTTAAGATCTTGTGGTAAGCAGTAGTTTCTTAACCTTACACCCAAAGCATGAGCAACAAAAGAAAAAATAAATATATGGGACCTCCTCAAAATTCAACACTTTTGCACCTCAAAGGCCTTTGTCAAAAGGGTAAAAATGCAGTCGACTCAATGGGAGAAAATTTTTGGCAATCACGTATCTGAGAAGCGCTTAATATCCATGAAATATAAGGAGATCATACAATTCAACAACAACAAAAAAGGCAAACTATCTGATTAAAAAATGGGCAAAAGACTTGAAAAGACTACTGTCCAAAGAAGACATACAAATGGCAAAGAAACACATGTAGAAATGTTCCAAATCACTAGCGATTAGGAAATTGTAAATCAAAACTACAATGAGATATCATTTCACACCTATTAGACTGGCCACTATTAAAAAGTCAGAAATCTTTAAATGTTGGAGAGGATGTTGAGGGATAGGAATGCTTATTCACTATTGGTAGGAATGTAGAATGGTGCAGCCTTTCTGGAAGACTGTTTGGCAGTTTTTAAGGAAGTTGAATATAGACTTGCTATGGGATCCAGAAATACCATTGCTAAATATATGCCCAGAAGAACTGAGAACAGTGACACGAACTGACATCTGCACACCAATGTTCATAGTAGCATTATTCACGATAGCCCAAAGTTCGAAACAATCCAGGTGATCATCAACTGATGAATGGATAAACAAATTGTGGAGTATACACACAATGGAATATTTTTCAGCTGTAAGAAGAGATGAAGTCCTGAAACATATGACAACATGGATGAACCTGGAGGACATTATGTTTAGTGAAGCAAACCAGACACAAAAGAACAGGTACTGTGTAATTGCCCTATTATGAACATAAATTATGTGAAATATAAATATATTATGTGAAATATGAGTATGGGTAAAATTCCATATTTAGGACCTTTTTTCTTTGAAGCTGAACAAATGTAAGTTAATACTAAAAAGTGTTAATATCAGACAAAAATACATAAATATATACTAAGTGAAGGAGAACAGACACAGAGTACAACATATTGTATGATTCCTTTTTATATAAAATGTAAATAAAATCAATTTATAAAGATGAAATTAGGTTAGTGTTTATATAAGGATGAGAAAGGAATACTACAGGGTGTTGAGTCTTTCTTTTTGGAGTAATGAAATTGTTCTAAAATTTTTTTGATGATAAATGTACAACATTGTGATTATGCTAAAATCCAATGATTATACATTTTGGATAGATAATATGGTATGTGAATATCTAAATAGAACTGCTTCATAAACAAATAATTGTGATAATTGTGCAAAAATAGCCAGAAATAGCAGCTATGTACAGCAGGGAAACAGAGAGAGATTGAAAAGTGAGGAAGTTTCTTGTTTGTTTTCTATTTTTTTGTTTATTATTATTATTTTCATTGAAATAATGAAAATGCTCTAATAATGATTGAAGTGATGAATACACAACTATGTGTTTATAACAATTATCATTGAGAGTACACTTTGGATGAATTGTATACTTTATTAATATATATCAATAAAATTGATTTGTTTTTAAAAAAAGTCTAATAGTCCATCACCAAATCCATGATATGGTAAGAAGTGGAAGAAATTTAAAGTGTATTATTTGTCTCACTGCTCAAGAAGTAGATATATCAATTTCTGAAGGATATGATTATGAAATAACAATTTTACTTAAAGATGAAAGAAATAGAAATAATATCCCGATGAAATTACTTCTTAAAAACAAGATAAAATAAAAGGTAAAAAAAGCAGTTCATGGAGGAGAAGGCAAAGAAGAAACCACTATAACATATTGCATATTGAAAGGATTAAAATAAAGTGAAAGTGGAATTACTGGATCATATGGCACTTGTTTTCTGAGGAACCGCCAAACTGTCCTCCACAATGGCTGTACCATTCTACCTTCCTCCCAGCAGTGGATGAGGGTTCCCATTCCTTCACATCCTCTCCAACACTTGTAGACCTCTGTTTTTTAATAGCTGCCAGTCTAATGGGTGTAAGATGATATCTCATTGCAGTTTTGATTTGCATTTCCCTAATAGCTCATGATGTTGAGCATCTTTTCATGTGCTTTTTAGCCATTTGTATTTCTTCTTTGGAGAAGTGTCTGTTCAAATCACTTGCCCATTTTTTGAATGACTTGTCTTTTTATTTTTGAAGTATAAGATTTCTTTATATATGCTGGATATTAGGCCCCTATCAAGTATATGGTTACCAAATATTTTCTCCCATTGAGTCGCCTGCCTTTTTACTTTCTTGACAAACTCCTTTGAGGTGCAAAAAATATAGGGATTCCCATATGCCCCACTCCCCACACATCCCACACCTTCCCACATAAACATCCTTCATTAGTGTGGCACATTCATTGCAATTGATAAATGCATGGGGCTTTGCCATTAAGCATGGACCATAGTTCACATTGTAGTCTACACTCTCTCCCACACAGTTCTGCATGTTATGTGATGATATAAAATGGTCTACAGGCCCCACGAGTGGATGCGTCATCAGGCTCTGTGCCTGGGTGCACTGCTAGGCCCTGCGAGCCACACAGCAAGATGATGACATAACAGAAGAGTGACACAAGGAGAACCAAGACGAGATGCACCAAAAAACCAAGAACTAAGGTGGCACAGGCAGTAGGACGCATCTCTCCCACATCGGAGTTTCCGAGGATCGAATCCCAGTGAAGACAAGAGGAGAAGGATGAGAAGAGAGGGCAGGAAACGAGCACAGAGTTGCCCAGCGAATGGACACCAAAACAGCAAAAACGGGGGTGGGGGTAAAATGGATACAAGTAAATAAATTTACTTAAAAAATGTATAGGGGAGGTAGATATGGACGATAGTTGGTAGTAGTACTTTGACGATGCTCTTTCATGATTTGTTAACAAATGTTTCACAACAATGCAGGGTGTTTATGGGGCATGATGTGTGGGAGCCTTGTATGATGTTATGCATGTTTGTTTTGTAAGTTCACGATGTTTACTGAACACTTATAGTTTATGTAAGTTCTATGAATGATATACTTCAATAAATAGTTTTTAAAAAAGATTGGTATAGAACTTCAGAATGTAAACAGGTTTTCTACATCATTAAAATATTTCAGAATAGCAAATAAATAAACAAATAAATTTTAAAAATGGCCTATATCTGTCTTTGCAGTGTCATTCAGGACAAAAATGTGTCATAAAGATAAATTAAAAAGGAAGAAATTAAAAATAGGAAAAGATGAATAATATTTATACCCTTAAAATTGCTAATAAAATGTTACATTTTGGGGGACGGATGTGGCTCATATGGTTGGGCGTCCATCTCCCATATGGGGATCGATCCCCGGGACCTCCTGGTAAAAAAAAAAAAAAAAAAAAGTTACATTTAATGGTCACTTACTAGAAAGATAAAGAATAAAAACCTAATATTGGTGAAGATGAATCAATATGTAATCTTGGTCATTGTTTCTAGTTTTACAGATCAACTAAAATTTCCTTGGAATAAAATAGGTTAAAGCAAAAAATGTCTTTACTGTTAAACACAGTAAGTAATCTTACTTGTGGAAATTTAAATTAAGACAAATAATCAGAAGGAGATAAAGGAAGGAAAGGAGGGGAGGAGGGAGGGGCAAAGGGAAAGAGAGAGAGAGGGAAGAAACTTTCATAGGCTGTTCGTGGAAAGGTAAAATTATACAAACACTATGGTAAGAGATCTGTCAGTTTCTTAATAAAACTAAACATGGAACTACTCTCTGACCCAACCAATCTACTCCTAGAAATAATTGGAAAGGAATGGAAACAAAAACATATTCAATAGAATGTCCATAGAAGATAGCCCAAATGCCTATCAATAGGAAAATAGATTAACAAACTGTTGTATATTTATCTAATTGGATAGTTTAAAAGAATAAAGTCTCATAAGGCAACAAAATCGATTTGCCTCAAAAAACTTAGGTTGATTGAAAGAAGGCTTACACAAGAGTTTGGTTCTATTTAAATAAAGATCTAAAATAGCATAATTAACCTTTGGTGGGAAAATCAGGAGAATGGTTGCCTCTCAGAGGAAAGGTGAAGATAAGGATCAATTGGGAAGGGACATGATGGAACATTCCAGGGTGAATTGGGGTCGCACAACTATATACACTTATCAAAACTCGGTGGGTATGCTTTAAGATTTTTTCATTGCATTGCATTTAAATTTCACACCAAAAGAAAAGTCTGAGGATATATTGGATTCTAATAATGATATACTTGGTGAAATTGGAATGAACTGATAACTGATTTAATTTGAAATGCTTCAAAAAGTTCAGTGGATTAATGGGTGAATACATGGATAGATAACTGATTAACAAAGTATAGAACTGGTAGAACATGTCACCATAAAACTCTTTCATGTTTGCTGTGTTAGAAATTTTTTATTTAAAAAAATTAGGAAAAAGTTACAGATTCATTTCATTTATGAATATTGATGTAAATCTTCCAAATAAACATTAGCAAATATCACACAGTTATATGTTAAAAGAATAATAAATCTGGGAAACAGATGTGGCTCAAGCGATTGGGTTCCCATCTACCATATAAGCAGTTCAGGGTTCGATTCCTGGGGCCTCCTGGTGAAGGCAAGCTGGCCCGCGTGGAGTGCTAGCCCGAGCAGAGAGCTGGCACAGCAAGATGATGCAACAAAAAAGAGACACAGAGGAGAGACAATAAGAAAGGCAGCAGACCAGGGAGCTGAGGTGGCGCAAGAGATTGAACACCTCTCTCCCACTCTGGAAGATACCAGGATCAGTTCGTGGTGCTGCCTAAAGAGAAGACAAGTAGACACAGAAGAACACACAGCGAATGGACACAGAGAGCAGACAGCGAGTGCAAAAACAACAGGGAAGGGGAGAGAAATAAATCTCTTTTTAAAAGTACTTAAAAAAAGAATAATAAATCTATCTTCATTGATTTTATTCCCAGTAAATTAAATATGGTTCAATATTAGAAAATCTAGTACTGACATTCTAATAATAGCATTGATTACATTAATAAATTAAGTAAATGTGATTACCTGAATATTCCCTTGAAGGGAAGATCAACAGCTGATTAGGGGTTGTTAGGCCTTCTTAAGACTCTTGAGGATTTCATTTCTTGCTTTGAGTCCTCCTTGTAAAATAAATTCAATAAATTTCTTATAGTATATTGGATCAAAGGTAAATGATCACATTACTGGACACATTACTATGGGCTTGTTCCTTATAACCAGGATTGATGAAATGTGGCTGCTCCCAAAACTGGGATATATTTTCCCACCTTGAGTAGGTTATATAGCTAGCAAGGTGTACTATTGAAAATGCTGATGGCTTCCCTGAGGCCAGATGGCTCATGGCATAGCAACTTCCTTTCCTGAGTTTTTATGTAAGAAACTGTAATTACAAGTCATAATATCTTTTTTAAATTGTTTTTTAAAAAGAAACAAAACATCTTTTTTATGCTATTGTCATCATGGTTTATGATATGCCCTAAATCCTATCTTAATGTTAATTATACTTGGTACAGGGGAAACCTATTGTGTTTTAAGAATTTACATATCAGTGCAAACTTAACAATTATGCTGCTAATAAAGCAGCATTCACAAAATTAATCTAATCTAATTCAGTATGGCTTCCTGATTAATGTTCTAAGCAAAATAAAAAGACAATAAAACATCCTTAATTTGAACATGTCTACATTTCTATTTGTGCACAAAATGCACCAAGTTTAAGGATATGTGTGTTATTTGTTTATATTCAAATTGGAAACTAACATCAATGAGCAAAGCTGAGGAATATTTCAATAAAATGAGAAAAACATAGCATCTGGCTCTTTTAAATAATATCTTTATTTGGGGAATTCTAACAACAAAGTCAAACAAAAAGGCATAAATCCAAAAAGAATAGGCAAATGTTGTTATGGGTAGATAATTTTTTACTTAGACAACTTAGAAAAATCAATTGAAGATCTATTAGACACATTGGGAAAATTCAGTAATGTTATTAATAATAAAATAAATATACAAAATATAATAAAAGAATGATACTTAACTATAAAATTAGAAATTTTAAATTCAGAAGTCATAAATGTAACAATCTGAAAATGCACAGAAATAATTTTTAACGATGTTCATAATACACAGGAAGAATATATATATGAACCAGTACTACATTAATGTAGAACATGAAGTAGTTAAAAAGGCATGGTATTTTATAATATATTCTGGAATGTGAACTCTCAGTATTATAAAGTTATTGACTCTTCCTAAATTAATTGATTAGTCCTCAGGAAATAATTTCAAATTTTCCTTGCAGCATGGCTTATACCAAAGAAAAATCTGTAATATATCAATCCAAATTGGATTGGGCAAATAAATTGTGTCTTAATTTCATACAATGGAATACTAGACAACCATTGAAAATAATAACTTAATTTTCCATATATTAGTGGCCATTCTATTTGTATTTTAGTAGGAAACTTCAATTTAAAAAATGTATGTTGTGGTATATTATATTATAGCTCACCCATGTGCATTGCCCCTTCTGCATCACTCCATGCAGTAGGATTATGCGCATAAACCCTGTTTAATTCAGGTGTGGCCATATTACTTCCTTTGGCCAATGGAATGTGAGTGTAAATGATACGCATTGTTTCTGGTAAAGGTTTAAGATCACACATGGCCCCCTTTCCCTCTGCCATGTTGGCCAAGATGTGGTGTTCCAGATAAAGTCTGTTCCATCAAAGCTTTGGTCCAGAAGGAAGGTAATATAATCCAGGGCTAGGAGAAACACAATGATTCAACACAATACAATGCAATCCCTAGAAAACTTTTGGCAGGACTTTAGAAGCTGATTCTAACAGCTATATGAAATTGAAAATGGCCTAGAAGAGTCAAAACAACTTTGAAAAAGAACAAACTGTGAAGACAAAAAATACTTGATCTCACAACATGTAATATATAATATTCAAGACAATGTGGGGTTACCCTAAATATAGATAAAATACAGAGACCAGAAATAGACCCATGCAAATATTGTCAGTTGATCTCACAATGGTATTGAGGCAATTAAAAGAAGAAAATAAACTTTTTTCAATATTTGCTATTGGAACAGCAGAATTCCAGTATGGAAAAATGTGAATCTCCATGCCTACTTCATACCATATACAAATATTAACTTGAAATGGATCATAGTCTGTATTAGTCAGGGTCCTCTAGGGAAACAGAATCTACAAGAGATATCTGTAAATATTACGAGATTTTATAAAATTCTTTCATGAGACAGCGGGGATGCACAAGTCCAAATTCCCCAGGCAGGCTGCAAACCAGGGGCTCCGATGAAGGTCCTGATGAGCTCCCAGGAGATGTTGGCTGTCCAAAGTCGAGCTTGAAATTCTCTCTGAATGCTGAAATCACCTCCCCTCTTAAGGCATTCAACTGATTGGATAAAACATCACTCATTGCTGACAGCAATCTCCTTGGTTTATTGTAGATATAATCAGCCATCTATGCAATGAACTCAATCATGACTAAAATCCATAAATGTCCTTGTATTACAATTAGCCCAGTGCTTCCTTGGCCAAACAACTGGGCACAATTACCTTGCCGAGTTGACACATTAGCTTAACCACCCCATAGAATTTAAAGCTAAACTGAAGCTCTAAAACTTTTTGAAGAAAACAAAGGAGCTAACTTTCACAAAAACTCCTTAAACACCACATAAAGAAAAACTGGATAAGTTGAACTTCATCCACATTTAAAAACCCTTGCTTTTACAAAGACACTTTTAATAAAATGAAAAGGCAAGCCACATATTACATTCTATACATATATATAAAACAAAGGAATTGCATTGAGTGTATGTGAAGAACTCTTATAACTCAGTAACAAGATAAAAAAAATCTAATTTAAAAATGGGCAAATGATATGGACAATTCACAAGAAATATGAATACGCAATAAACACATAGGGTAATAAGCACATAAATCATGCCCTAATCATCAGGGAACTACAAATTAAATTGTGATGGTATCCCATCATTGCACATCCATTAGAAGTGCTTTAATTAAAATACTGTCATAGCCCAAGTTTGGTGATTATATTGGTGGTAAGAATATTGAACAACTGCAACTCATAAATTGCTGGTATGCACGTAAAATGGTTCAATTACTTTGGCAAACCGTTTGTCTCTTTCTTATGAAGTTGCAAATTCACTTACTATAAAATCCAGAATATTCAAAAGCATTCATACTAGCTTTATTGATAATGCCCCAAGCTATATACCCCACATGCATGTACCCATCAACGCATGATTTGATTGACAAATTACGATACATACATACATTATTATACTCCTCAACTATAGAAAGGTGTAAACAACTGATCTAACCTATAGTTATGAAAAACATATCAGTGGTTGCTAATATAGGTGGAATTGACTGAAAGAGGATGATGGAACTATATGAGATGACAGAAAATTTATATTTGTTGATGGAGGTGATGTTTATGTATGTGAGATCATCTGACAGAACTCATCTGTGTGTACACTTAAAGTGATTGTATTTTGTTGTATGTAATTATAACTCTGTAAAGTTGATTAAAATATGAATATAAAAATTGCAACTATTATATGCATAATAAAATAAATTAGCTTTTAGAAAGCAGTTTATGGGTTAAAAACTACTTTTACAAATAGTGATTTTTATAGCTCTTTACAACCACATAAGGTAGTTATATTTTAAATACTTCTTAGTTGAGAAACTGAATCTTAGAAAGATTAAGTGACCTGCCCATGGCCTATAGTTAACAAATAGTAAGTAGGCCTTTGAATTTCAATGTTCTTTCTATTAGATAATAGTATTCATTAGTCCATTGTCCCTTCTGCTATAATTCCAGGTTTCTAAGCAAAGTAAAATTACTCAGTCTTAATTTAAATATGATATTTATTATATATTAAAATAACTATAAAATAATATGTAAAGTAAATAATTTTGGCATTACCTAAAATTGGCAGATTTCAACAAGATTGGCATATTTCTGACAGAGTAGATGTTCTAGAATCACAAGATTTCTAATAAATTCTTCTTCTGCACATTGAAATCACCACAAAGGCTTAGTAAAATTACTCAAGGGTAGAATATCAAGACTTGTGTAACACAAATAATTTAGATGAAGGTCATTTTCTGATTTATAATTGTCAACGACCAAAATATCAGTATATAGTAATTATATAGGAAAAAAATGTCATGTATAGCTTGTCAATTAAGACCTTTGCATCCTGGTTGGGAAGCTGGCATATCATTTTAAAATGCCTTGGAAGTAAAAATGCAAAAAGATGGATTATTCACCAGCCTGCTCAAATTTTAAGTCCAGATATTATTCATCTTCTTTTAAATAACAGTAACTAGTTACAGGTTTAAAAAAAAAAAAAATCTAGTATGCTGTAAACAAAGCTGTACACACATACTTATTTTCTGCTTTTGACACTTATCTTTTAACAGTATCATCTAATTTCTTGCACATACTGCCTGCGAAAGGCAAAGATGGGCAACTACTCTTGATTCATTTCATCTTGTTATATGACCTGACAGCTACTCCTTTCAGACCGATAACAAAAAATATATTGTACACGTTTACAAGCAAGAATCTCCGGCACGTGGAAAACGCAAAATTGAAGTAAATATCAGGTTAGCTAAAGGCAGGGCCATCCTTTTATATTTTTAAGGAGTTCATTGAGCGAGAGGCGGCCCGCGGAGGCCGAGGGCAGGCGTCTTAAACCCAGAGCCTCCACCTGCTCGCCAGCGCCAGCCAAGGAGAGGGAGGACAGACCACAGCTCCCGGAGACCCCGCCCCAGGGCTTGTGGAAGCTGAACAGGAGAAAAGTGCTTCTGGAGGACTCCATCAAGCAGGAGAATGGCCTGCGGGAAGGGAAGACACTGCCTTGTAGTGTTTGGAAACTTTCCCCTGACGCTGTGGAAGCTGCTATGCTTCAACATGATATGTATCTTCTGAGGATCTATACATAGTTCCTGAGATTGCTTCTTCCCCAACTGGATCAGAAGCCCTTTTCATAAGGACTAGTTATTTCATCTTAATAGATATTTTTTATAGGAGTTAAATACAAATTCTTAACTCATGTATAATGGAAGGGATTATCTTAAGCAATTAAATATATTTACTAGTGAAACTTTGAATACAATCACACATTGGTAGTATTGGTGCTTACCCTACTTTTTATTCATTAAATCTCGAAATGTTGTGGTTCCTCTTGACCTCTTAGAGGTCATGATGAGAACTTTTATGTGACCACTGAGTTACCTGAAGAAAATGAACATGACTAGCAGTTGTCAATGATGAGCTGTAATGTTGTTTCAGGATGGACTCTGTTGAAAGATTTAAGTTGATCCTTTCTATGTTCTGCTCCTACATCTTCTAGTAATTGCTAAAGCTCCTTTTTCCTCTATGTTTTTATTTTGAAACATTTTAAATGTACAAGAAAGATGGAAAAATAGAGAGAACACCTACAACCCTTTCACCCATGGCTAACACTGCCACTTTTAAAACCCTTTTTCTGATCTTTCAGTTTACAGTCATCTACATCCTCTTTCTAACTGTGGTTCTTATATTACTTTATTAGGGTAGCTATAGTTTAATGTGTGGGGAAAATTTTCTGTAGAAAAAAATAGAGAAAATTTTTGTTAATTGTGACAGTTTAGTCGTACTCTAAATTTAATTAATTTCATTCAAAAGGACTGATCTTTCTTCCAAAGCTAAATCCTCTTAGAATTAAATTTTAAAATTTATGACAACTCTACCATAAAACTTCTACAAAATTTTATTTTAAGGTTCAGAGAAGTAAGAAGTAATATATGAATAAGATTTAATTTCCTATCATATTAGAAAGATCTCAATTCTCTTTCATTTTCAGTCTTTCAGCCCCCATTCCCCCTAAAAAAAAATTGATTAGCGGATTTGTTTTTAAACATGCAGCTTGACAGTACACTTTTCCTTATTCTAGAAAGAAAGTTTGTAACACTGTTGTGTTTAACTTCCTTGAAAATCAGGACAAGCAACTATAATTTCTATTGCCTTTTGCTACTTTTTAAAAATAAAAATTAGCTTAATGTTAGTTCTATATGTGTGAAATGTTACACATTCAAAATCATAACTTAGGTTCAAGGGCCATTTTAAAAACTATTACTAAAATAGCTTTACCATTGTAAAAAATACATTTCTCTGATCTTCTAAAAATAAAAGAAGTTCATTGAGTGGATTACACCTCATAAATGAAATAAGTAGGAGTGGAAATACTGGCATTCTCTAATGGGACAGCAGGGTTGAATAGAAGATTCTAGAACATATATCTGTGGCTGCTTATTGTCCTAGGAAAGTTTTCCACCTTATCCATATCCCCAAACCTTACAAACAAAAGATGTAGAATAATCTTTGTCATTATATCAGTATATATGGTTTAACCCAAACAACAGCGAAGATGTCACATTTCATATTGGCCCAAGGAAATTCAGCAAAATTACATCATTTTTGGTCTCTGGCCAGAAGTAGGTGATTTATGAAGTGCTGAGAGAATCCCCCAGAGTTCCTTGTCCTGGATCATGTTGGTTGCATGGCAGATGACAAGGCCACATAAGGGTCTCTAGGAGGGAAACACAAGCTCATAATCATTCTCATGGGTGCTGGAAGAAGACCTCGGAACACATGTGGTCCTGAGAAGGGCATATTCCGTTTCCGACACATCCCTAAGTTGCCTCACTCTCTTTGTGGCAGTGTCGATATTTTCATAGCCACCATCATCAGAGCTCAGTGAGGATCTCTGAAATTGACTGTGGTTAATGACTGTGTAGCATACTTCTTCACAGCCATTGCCATTCTTGTTTTCCTGCTGAGCAGAAGGAGAAAAGAAATCAAGGATCCAGGATCATCTCTCAGATATGAACTGAAGTTCCCTGCCCCTCCATCCTTCTGTGTCTTGGCCCACAGGATGTCGCTTTTGCACCTAAGGTATTCAAAAGCTCTTGCTCAAGGTCCTGGCATCTTAGAGACTTCATTTTAACACCTTTCATGCTACTACATATTCTAACTTTATGACTCCCAAAAAAATTAAGAGGAAAGAAAGACACTATTATTTTACTGACTATCTGGATAAATTTTCAGAAGGTAATATATGATTGATAAAATTTAGAGTTTAAACACATTTTCAACTCCATAGGCAAAGAAAGAAAAATTAAAACATTATGATGGTACAAACTAACTAATAGGAATACATTTTTTCGTGCTGTTGATTCCCTCTATGTTCGTTAACATATAAAGGTTAATTCCTACACATGAGAATTGGAAAAGAATGTGAAATGCTAACAGGAATTGATGTTTTAAAGGTGATGGACTTGAGTGTAAACTTATTTTATTTCCCTTGTTTTTGCTGTAATTTAGAAAATTGAAATGAGACTTCAGCAGAACTGAGACCACAGCAATGAGAACCTGGTAGGCATCTGACGCAGTTAAGGCACTTTTTAAGTTGGGATCTCCTTCCACTACTGCACAAAAATTGCCACGTAAATTAGTTTAAATGTGAAGATTTCTATAAGTCCATACAGGAATTGCAAGTAAAGAAAGATTAAAGCTACTTTTGGAGAAAATCATCTTTATTTAACATTTATAAGAAAAATGTAATTAAATTTTAAAATTACCTGAGAAGTAGTGGATGAAACGTCTTGACCTGGAAGATGGGGGATAAAAAAAGGAAAGCAACCTAAGACTCTGGGCCATCACAGTTTGGGAGGGAAAGGTAGAAAGAATAAAATATAGAGATGAAACTTCCAAAGGCCCCTGAACATCTCCCACCCTGGCATGTACATATTATAATGGAGGTGCTCAAAGCTGACCACAAAAGCAAGGAAGAACATGTGTTCTGAGGCACCATGGACACTGCTTCCACAGTGTAAATGAACCCATATCAAGTCTGGAAAAAAAGTAGATTTTGGAACTGGGTAATACAATTTTATCAACAAACACGGTGCTGACAATAAAGTCTGGCAAGTGTAAAAGGAGAATAGTGAAAGCTGGAAATTTAAGAGATATTTGTTACACAAGTATCACAGAAGAAGCATTTAACATTTCAAGATGAGCAATCATAGAAATAGGCACAGAAAAAAACGAGTTACTAATTATTTTAAATTACATACAAAAATATAGACCCAAGTTCATTAAACCCATGAAGACTAAAGCAGTTTACATGTGCATATTAACTGCTTTTGATAGGTTTTTTAAATTGTTAGCTTTTTTCTCATTTTTTATTAGAGAATTTTTAGGCTTATAGAAAAACCATGCAGAACTAGCACAGACTTACCATATACTCCTCCCACACGCAGCCTTCCCTATTATTAAAATTGTGTATTAGTGTGGTAATTTTGTTATAACTGTTGAAAAATATTATTACACTATTCACTATAGCCCATAGATTACACTAGGGTTCACTCTGTGTGATGTACAGTTCTATGCATATTTTTTATTTTATTTGGAAAAATATCTCATGATATTTATTTCTGTAAAGACTAATTAAACTGAGCATCTTATGTGCTTGTCAGTCATTTTATATCTGTTTTGGAGTAATGTCTATTTTGGACTGTTGACCATTTTTTAATGGGATGTTTATCTTTTTTCCGTTGGGATGAGTTTGTTCTTTATACATTCTGGGTACTAGACCCATAACAGATATATGATTTGAAAACATTTTATCCCATTCTTGTATATTGTCTATATACTTTTTTTTTTATTTTTTTATTTTTATTTTTTATTGTGGTTAAAAATCAAAATTTTCACAATACATACCAACATTTGCAAAATGATATATAAATATATATGCATATATGTGCATTTGCTTACAAAAGTGTTATTTATATATATATATATATATATATATATATATATATATAAATATATTTTAAGAGGTGATTAAATTACCCAAAATATTACACAGAACCCACTGGGATTCCCATGTTGCCCACTTCCCACACCTCCCACCACATCCCACACAAACATCTCCCACAAGTATGGCCCCCCACCCTCAATGGACTTACACATCCTGGGGCCTTGCCACCAACCATAGACCACAGTTCACACCGCAGACCACACTCTCTCCCACACAGTTCTGAGTGGTCTGTGCTGATTTAAAGTGGCCTACATCTGTTGCCACAATGGTACTCAGGACAACCTCCAAATTAATGGTGTCCTTTGAAGAAAAAAAAGTTTAATTTTGATGAAATCTAACTTATTTAATTTTTAAATTTTTGTGTTTGTGTAATATCTAAGAATTCATTTCCAAATCCAAAGTAGTAAAGATTTAACATTGAACTGCTATGAGACTCACATAAATTTCTTACACATGGCTCTTCTGCCCCATTTATTTGAACCTATAATAAGCTCTATAATTAAATATATGTCCCAGAGACTTAAATATTCTGGCTGTTCATATGCCAGTTGAGCCTTGAATCTCACTGGAGTTGCAGCCAACACCTACTCTCTAGGTCATCAGACTCACCCAGGACAACTAACAAAAGGATGATAATGGACAATACCCATCGCAAAAGACAGAGTATCTACAACTGCAAGCAAGACAGTTCTATCCATCTGCCCCATAGGATCTAATCCCCTTCTCATTTGGAAGTAGAGTGGGCATCACAATCATAAAATCCTCAATATTGAGGAATGAACAAACTTAAGTTGGGAATGCAATTATGAACTAAAGTAGACTTAATATTCTAGTAATGGAAGAACTTTTATCATTGATATAAAAACAGTGGTCACCAGAGGTTCTGAGGGGGAGGGAGAGTGAAAAATAGATGTAACATGGAGCATTTTGGGGACATCGAAATTGTTCTCCATGATATATCACAATGACGGATACAAGTCATTATACATGTCAAAACATATAAAATTGTGCAGTGCAAAGTGTAAACCATAATGTAAAGTAAAGACCATGGTTAGTAGCAATGCTTCAATATGTGTCAATCAATTGTAACCAATGTACCACACTAATGAAAAATTATTTTAATGGGTGAAAAAGGTGGGATATATGAGAATCCCCTACAGTTTTGATGTAACATTTATGTAATTTGCTCCTTGAAAATAAAGGGAAAAAATGCTAAAAAAAATAAAACACATTTAACCTCTATGTTTTTCCTAAGAATTTTAGAGTTTTAGCTCTTACATTGAGGTTTGTGGTTCACTTTGTGTTAAGTTTTCTATATGGTATAAGGTAAGAGTCCAATTAGATTATTTTTTCTGAGAATATCCATTTGTACAAGCACCATTTATTGAAGAGATTATTCTTTCCCCATTGAATGGACTTTTCACCATGTCAAAATCAATTGAACATACATGTATAGGTTTTGTTCTGAACTCTCAATTCGAATTCGTTTTTCTAAATTCAATGTCTATCTTATGCCAGTGCCATCTTGTTTTGATTAGTTGTTGCTCTGTAAAACATTTTTTTTACTTTATTGAAGTATATCATTCATACATGTACCTACATGAACAATAACTGTATAGTAAAATTTGTGACCTTACAAAAAAAATACATAATAAAAAAGTCTTAATTAGAGAGGTCATCACAGAGTATTAATTATGGCAAATATCCTTGTTTATAAGAAGAAAATTGATTCTGAAATTTAAAATCTAACAAACTTGATGGTGATTCTTATTAAGATCTTATATTAAACAACTTTTAAAAACAGAATTAAGAATTTCTAATAAACTCACAAATAAAAGCCACATTCAATGATCTTATTTCCAATAAGGGATTCTCCATATTTTCATATAGTCTTATATGTTTATAAATAGTCATATTTTAATGATTTAAATGAAAAAATATGTTTTGATTTAATATATTTTTATATCAATTCTGTGTCTGAATACATCATTTAAAGCTAAGATTAGAAACAATGCTTGAATCAGATCCAAGTATGCCCTTTACAGAGGGTCAGTATAAAGGATATGAGGAAATCAGGGATTATTAAGTGAAGTGATTGCACCTAATAGTGTTGAAGATGTTTAAACATTTAGGAACAATCAGATTAAGCCTCAAATTAAAAATGATGAACCTGCCATAACTATGTTAATCACCAGTTGAATTAACGTCCTAAACAAGTCTCTTTTTATTTTTTTAATTATTTTTTTTAAAGATACTTAGATTACATAAATGTTACACAAAAGATATAGGGATTCCCATATGCCCCACTCCCCATACCTCCCACACCCTCCCACATAAACATCCTTCATTAGTGTGGCACATTCATTGCCATTGATAAACACATCCTGGGGCTTTGCCATTAAGCATAGACAAGAGTTCACATTGTAGTCTACACTCTCTCCCACACAGTTCTGCATGTTATATGATGATATAAAATGGCCTGTATCTGTCATTGTAATGTCACTCAGGACTTTTTTGGGACTTGGGAATTGTCCTAAGCAAGTCACTTAATGAAAGTTAGGGGATGGGCTGGGAAAGGGCAGGAGCAATAGAGTCAGAAAGGAAATATCTGAGAGTTACCTGAGGGCTGTAATTACCCTAAATCCCAACCTCCAGCAAATCCCTCTTGTCAGATGAGGCACTCCCTCTGGGCCTGAATGAGGAGGATCTTCTCTCCTTCCTGGAAATCCCTGAAGAAGGAATCTTGCCAAGGAAAGCCAACTATTATGCCTTACCCGGAAGATCTCATTATATTCACATTGAAAATGAGAATCAGATCCAAGTATGCCCTTTACAGAGGGTTGATTATAACAGAAAGGGAATATTTATCCTAAAAAACTTACTAACTGCCCAAATCAAGCAAAGAGAAAAGTGAATTCCCATTGTGTGGTTATTGAATGGACTCTGTGGATCCTAGACTGTGAAAGGAAGCACTTAGATAAGACTGAATGTCTTGATATTGGTGCATTTACCAGAGTCTGAGCTCCACATGCCAGCTCACACAGCTGAAAATATTTCTTACCAGTGGGATAGTTGCCTGGAAAATGGCCTTAGTTATGGCCATATCAAATGGCATTAATGTTCCATGTTGTATTTGTTTCCTATTGCTACTGTAACAAATCACCACACACTTGGTGACTCAAAACAACACAAATTTATTATCTGGCTATTTTGGATATCAGAGGTCCATTGAATTCAGGTATAAGGACAAATAAGTCTCTTTGGGCATAAATCAAGAGGCAGGCTGGGCTATATTCGTTCTGGAGGCTCTAGGAGAGAACTGTTTTCTTGCCTTTTCCTGGTTCTAGAGGCTGCCCACAATCCTTAACTCATAGTCTTCTTCCATCTTCAAAGCCTGCAATGGCAAGTTGACTCTTTCTCAAGCTGCATCACTCTAACTCTGTCTCTTCTTTCCTTGTCCTCCTTTTTCAGGACCTTTTTGATTATGTTATGACCACCCAGAAAATCCAAGGTAATCCAGGAAAATATGTATATGTGCTATAAAATAATCATATATATGTATATAAATGTTATAAACCATACATGTATGTTGTGTCCATTCTTTTACTGATAAGGGAAGTACCGGGACCCTAACCACCCTTGGCAGAAACCCACAGCTTTAGGAAAATAAACTCCCTTGGTCCCTTTCTCCCCTCCTCCTCCCCTTTTCTCCATGGAATCCACATCAGGAAGATAAGCACTCCTTGCCTGCCCCTTTGAACTGAAATTTACAACTCTAAACAGATAATGAATCTTTTCCTCCCTAATGGCCCTCTGCTTTTAGGAAGATAAGCTAACCTTATCTTCAGGGTTACAAAAGCAGAGAAAAGCTCCTCTGCTTTTGTAACCCTGCCTGCCCACTTGCTTAAGAATTTGCCCGCTTAGTGTTCCTATATAAACTGATGAAAATCGAGAAATGGCTCAGAATTTGGAGACTGAATTCTCCTCTGGGCCTGCGTGTAATAAAACTTCATTCATCCGTACCCTCAAAAGTGCTGCTTGGGTTTCATTCTGTCTTCCACAACATTTGTTTCCCTGACTGGGAAAAACCCAATCGAGCAGGCCCATTGTGCCTCCAGCTTGGGGATGACGGGCGCGGCAGATGGCGATCACTGAGCAAACGAGGTCGAGAGTTGGTTGTAACCAATAGTCAATTTTAGACAAGTGGGTGTGTTATCGGTTGTATTGCTTCCCCAAAAAAATACATGGTGCAGTGCTAACTCAAGTACCTCAGAAAATGACATTATTTGGAAATAAAATCATTGCAGAAAGAAATAGTTAAGATGAAGTCATACTATAGAAGAGTGGTCACTAATCCAATATGACTGGTGTCTTTTTAAGAAGAGGGGAAGAGATAGACAAAACACAAGAGAGAAGACCCTCATGTAAAGTTGGAGACAGAAACTGGAGTTGTGGTGCCATAAGGCAAGGAGTGCCTGGGGCTAAGAGAAGCCAAGAGAGAGGCATGGAAGTGATTCTTCCCTGCGGTCTTCAGAGAGAGCATGGCCCTGCCAACACTTTGGTTTCAGACTTCTAGCTTCCAGAACTGTGTGAGAACATGAAGCCACCCAGTATGTGGTACTTCATCACAGCAGCACTAGAAAAATAATAGAGGATATAAAGAAATAGGAAAAGAAAAGGTTGTGGTACGTAAGGTAGAGATTATAGAAACTGATCTTTAATGTGAAGCCACATAAAATAAGAAGGGAAGACATGACAGATAGGGTGAGTGTCATTGAAAAGTTCCAGGTTGTGAAAAGAAAAATTATTCAGTCATGAAAATGAATGAATTCCTGATGCATGTGACAACATGGATAAACCTTGAGAACTTATGTTGACTGGAAAAAGCCAGTATGATCTCACTGATATGAACTAACTATAATAAGCAAATTCATAGACTTAGAATCTAGAATATCTGAATAGACTGGGGCTAGAAAATGGGGAATTGATACTTAATGTTTACAGAATTTCTATTTAGGTTGATTTTAAAAGTTTGGAAATGATGTGGTCATAGTAGCACATTACTGCGAATGAAATTACCAGTAATGAATTATATATGTGAATGTGGTTCAAAGGGGAAAGTTTCAGTAGTATATGTTACTAGAATAAAATTAAAAGATAAAACATAGGGCTGTACAACACAGTGAACCCAATTGTATATGATTGACTACAGTTAATAGTACAAGTGTAAGAATGTTCTTTAACAAACATATGAGAGCAATACAAGTTGTTAATTATAGGATAGTATATGGAAAAAATACATGTAATGTAAACTATGGCCAATAATTAATGGTTTTAATTACATAATCTTTCAACAATGGCAACAAAAGTAACTACTATTTAAAAATAGTAAAATTATAGAAAAGTGCTATCATCGATGGTGGCAAAATTTTCACAACAAAGCAAGGTGTGAGTGGTGGGGTATCCTCCGCTACTCCATAGAGTATGGGAATCCTGTGTTTTGTGTGTGACTGTTCTCTGAATCCACAATTTCTCTAAGAAAAAATTAAAATTTTAAGTATGAATAATTTTTTAAAAGTTACAGGTTAAATGGATTATACTATAGAATCAAAAGACTGTTGTGGTAATTAGTGAATAGCTGGAAGGCATAAGAAATGACTTCAGAAACTGGTCACTTGAAAGCAAAATTTTGGTGGAGTTGCCTCACTGGTAAAGATAAGTTTGAGAGTGTGATCTTGAGAATGAATGGCTGAGGGAGTGTGGATAGAAAACACAAGAGCCCATGGCTTTGGAATGTGGATTTGGAAATACCAAGAAAATGGATTCTTGAAGAAAATGAGTGGCTAAGGATCTCAAATGTGCAGAAGCTTAAGAAGCAATGACTTAAAGATGAATAGAGGACTATAACCAGGAGAAGCATGAAATAAGGTTGCCAGAAAAAAACACAGGATATACAGTTAAATTTAAATTTCAGATAAATAGCACATATTTTTAGTACAAGTATGTCCTGTGAAATATTTTATATACCTACACTTAAAATATGTACTGTTTACCTGAAATTCAAATTTAGTTCATTGTCCTGCCAACCCGATTTTTTGGGATAAAACCTGATGACATAAGATTCATAATAGGGAAGCGGCTGTGGCTCAATCAGTAGGGCTCCCGTTTACCATATGGGAGGCCCTGGGTTCGGTTCCCGGGGCCTCCTGGTGAAGGCAAGCCCGCCACGCACGGCGTGGTTAGCTGACCCAGCGAGCACAAGCAGCAAGGGGGGGATAAATGAATAAATAAATAAAATCTTAAAAAAAAAAAGATTCATATTATTTTATGGGGAAGGGAAAGTGAATTGTTAGTACATGTTAATGAGAAGAAAAGAGCACCACAATCCTGTTCCAGAGAGGTGGTTTGAGGTACATCAGAGAGTAAACTTCCACCCCTTGAAAGGTGTTCAGGAAAAGCAGATGCCAAGGGATGAGTTAGAATCAGAAGTAGAAGAAAAGCTTCAGAGAAGAGATTGAGGGTAGAATTCATTTTGCTTCTGACTGAAGAAGAGTTCCAGAGGGTAAAGTTAATGGTTTTAGGAGTCTGGGTGGGTTGAGAGATGGAATCAGAAAGTAATGACATAGCAACCCGGGAATCCAGGTTTTCTTGTAAAAATTGACATGAACAGGGATAGTGGGAATAACAAGTTTTGATGATCTCAAGGCAGTTTTACTGTCTCAAGGAAGAAATGTTAAGCGATGGGGGAAAATGGTTGGGAAATCACTGGGAGCACACACAGTTATGGAGTCCCTTTAGAATTTTTGTAAAAGTTAATATGGAAATCCAAGGAGGTGCTTCATCTTGATTTCTTCAGGTGGAACCTAGCAAAGGATTGGTTTTATAACTTATGCTGTCATTTAATATGCACTAAGGCAATACCGCTCTCTTTACTAAATTTTGTAAAATTGTCTTCATCTCTCATGATTTTTTTTCTATGAGAAATGTGAAATATTTTATATTTTCAGTATCCATTTCCATTTGGGTTTTGTATATTGTTTTCTCCTTCATGAACAAGAATATGGCATTTCAGTTTAGTTAATTCTTCACTCCTGCTCATTTTAAAACTTTTGGGAATAGCCCTTAAAATTCCTACAATGATCTGTAAACTATTAAATAGCTTGTAACATCTTTTCTGTGACTGAACCCAACAATTGTGACTGAAATATATTTGGTACTGGGAATTGATAAAGGCAACTAACTCCGAATGATATGAAGATGTGGCCTTGGTTACATCACCGGGTTTGATTTATAAGGAGAGTGGATCCCATTATCAGTAGAAAATGGGGTACAGATGATTCATAGTGCCAAGTAGCAAAATGTTTAATTAAAATTTTACCTGTAGTTACCTGAATTAAAGAAACCAAGCTGAATAATTACTCCAAATGACCATAACAGAAATAATGAAGAATATAAAGACTGATCTATGATCTGTGTACTTTTGGAAAGCATAAATAAATAATATGCTAAACTCATGACTTTAAATTTGTGGTAGGTAAGACTTGGGAAATTGCATGACTTCCCTGAAATGATCTACTTAGAGCACTAGTCATAGGAGGGGTAGAAATATAATTCCTATATCTGTGTCATGGTGTGTTCAATGGGCCTATAAACATATCTTGGGAATTTCTCCAGTTCTTGAAAGCACAGTGAAATAGATATATCGACCAACTGGAAGTATTATCACATTGATTCTCCTAACCTATGCTAGTAGGATGATCCACACAGAATGTAAACAAACAAACAGAAAACATACTAGCAATAATATCATTTCCCTAGGGAATTCAGGAAATTATTTATTTGAATATCTAGAAGATTTAGGGGTGATTATCTTTCCACATCTCCATATAATCACCTTTTTCACTTTTGTGAAGGATGTCTCTGTCTTGCACATTTTTACAAATTTAATTATATGACCACTTCAATTGTGTTGACTGTTGCAGAAGAGGTTTCTTTATTGGACTAAAGCATTACAAAGGCACACATCTAATATGCATTTGCTTTCACATGGAGGGACACCTACATAGCTTTACTGGTGCATCGCAGGGCTTCATCAATTTCTGTCTCTCTGGCAAAATCTGTTCTGTAGGAACATCAATTCACTTCATATACCCACAGACAAAATAATGGTCTAACACACTGAACACATAAGGCTGATAGATCTTGGTAAGCGGGAAGGAGCAGGTATCCTAGATGACTTTAGGCATGGCAAAGGAAAATTGTGTGGCCTAGGTTCAATAGTCTGAATTACATCAGGATATCCCCTTCAAAATCAATCTGGATCTTCTATTCCTATGAAAGCAGCAATGAATGAATGAATTTTAGTAAAACTAATCAGTGAAATAACATGTGGAAATATACACACAATGTTAAGAATGGACAAGTGTGCATCACTAGAGATCCAGTAGATATTTAATAAATAAGAGGATATAGTGAACAATTTTAATGTTAGAACTTTGAAATTTTAATTAAAAAGGACAAATTTGAAGACAAATGTAACTTACAAGGCTGACAAAATGAAACAGAAAATATGAATAGTCTGTAACTATGAAATTCCATCTGTATGTAAAAGAAGCTCTTCACAATAAATACCTCACACCCTAAAGATTAAAAGAAGAAGTAAGATAATGCACAACTCTTCAAGAGAATAGGAAAATTCCAAAGATGGACCACTGAGGACCACCAGCATTTCAGGTATACTCAAGAAAATGTGGTGTTAGAAATTAGTAAGATGTGGCCAGAGATAGAAAGTCAGAGTGAAGTGCCAAAAAACTGATGACAGTTTCAGAAAGGAAATATTAAGCAATATTTATAAGTACTAGATATAGGACAATTAAAATTAAGATAGAAAATTTCCCTGCAGAGTTTGAAGTCATTAGTTACCCTTGGGCAGGGGCATTTAACATTTTTGACCATAACTCATAGTTAGAAATAAATTTTACACCATGGTTTTATACACACACATACATATATAGACCCAATTGAAATTATTGTTTCACATAATTTTATATATGATGTATTATGATGCTTTTTAAAATATATTATTCTATTTACAATCTTGATGATATTTGATTAAGTAAATTTATTTATAGCCCATGGAATATCCTCAGTGAAGAGGAGGCACTGGAAACAAGTTACAGTGAGATGATGTATGGTTGGGAAATGCAAACTTTCAAATAACAAAGCTAAACAATTTGTTCTAGAAGCTTGACTGTGAAGTGGGATGATATGTGATAGCAAGAAAAAACAAACAAGCTTCCTTTAGATGTATCTGCCTACAGGGATTGAAATTTTTATTTGCAAAAGTACATTTTGAGTAATTGTGTGATTATTATACCTAGGCACTATGTCAAGCACAACAAATACTTGAGAAAAAAAATTCTAATTACCAGCTAATATTTGAAGTGGACCTATTTTGAAACACCAATATATAAATTAAAATCAGTAATATTTTGGTTAGTCACTTCTTATAGGAATTTATTATATATTGCTCAAAATAAATCATATGCATAAATTACCAAAATATAAAGCATATTGTTAGTTTTATGAGACAAAGTAGGACTAAGTCATCTGCAGTAAGGAGTCTAAACAATTCCTCCAGTCTTCTTTGAAATGGTGTCAAGACAAATTCAGCTAATTTGTACATTTAAATTGACAACTTCCCTAGAATGAAAAATATTAGGAAGCAATGACTTACTTTCCTTACCTTGACCTTGATTTTGACCCTCAAATATGGTCATTTCCTGCCTACAAAGAAAAGAGATAACATGAGACCTGAGAGGAGGGGTTCCCCAAAACTCAAAATATACTTGAAAGAAGTCTTTTTTGCTCTTGGCTGAAGGTTATCTTACATAATGAGTAAAATTAAATGCCTGCATTCTCCAACCCATTTTGTCAAACCATCAAAAACTAGGAAAGGAATGAAAAATGAAGAATAATACCACATATTTCATGAAACTAAGGAATTAGAAGTTTATCAGACCATATGTGGAAACTACATATGCAATATAGTGAAATGTGGAACAATCAAGGCAGAATACAGAAAGTCAATTTTCTCCACTTCTCTTCTTAATGAGGGGATATATATCTTTAAAAATAAATGAGAAGGTCTTAGGAATTTTAACTATGAACTTACAGTGTTGGCCTTGATACGTGTAAGCTAGACATTAGAGAAATAAAGATAATCTCTACCGAGACAGAAGGATGGGAACACACACATAACATTTTTTATTTCTCTGTTCCCCAGACTACTAAGCTTAAAGGGAAATGTGGAGGTGGAAAATGATATGATTTACCCACTTCTGAGAGGGACCAATAAATACTGAGTAGAGACATGCATGGGGTGGAAAGAAGACAATATTTGGTGAGGAGGTGCTCTGAAACAACATACCAAAATTGAAGCCTGGATCTTAGCTTATTTCTTCTCTGCACTTTTCCCCAAAACTCACACACAGGTACCTACACACACACACATACACATGTACAGGTGCACACACACCATTTTATTACAAAATGACTGACTTCCATTCAAAGTACTAAGTACAATGTTGCAAAAATGAAACTGAATGACAAATATAGTAGAAAAAATATATTGAAGGCAAATAAACTTTAATTATCAGAAGAGAAATTACTTCAAATAATATAATAAAATACCTACCTAATATTTAAATACATTCCATATGTAATTAAAGAGAAAACAGTGAAAACACACCTCAGAGAGATAAATAAAATGATTTATTTAAATGATAATTTATATGATTCAAAGAAGAAATAAAACAATAGAGAAGGAAAGTGGGCTGGCATAAATCGGAAAAATATCTGAAGGGAATGATGAAACTTTTGGGAAACTGAATAACATTAGAAGCAGCAATAAATAAATCCAAATACTTCTAAAAACAAAGCAGTGGCATGTAAAGCATGCTTAAAATGAAAATTAAATAGTAGAAAACTAGAAGATAGAATGGATAGGTAAAGGATGATAATTGTGAAAACATTAACCTTAATATATACACAATTGTTATGCCTGGAGATAAGAACTGAGCAAATGAAACAAAAATATTCTAAGATATAATAAGAGAAACGTCTGGAAAAAAAAAAACTTGAATCCAAAAATTGATTGTGCACAGAAAAAAAAATCATATGAAACAGTGAGTTGTATCCTGGTTTCTGAACTTCAAGGATCAAGAATGAATCCTATAATTCCGTCCACCATATCCATGGGATATAAGCCCCCTCTCACTTGGAGGTGGAGTGGACATCACCATCCCAAGCTCCTCAGAATTGGGGGAAGAGCTATGGTCTAGAGTGGACTTAATGATATTCTGTTGTAGACATAATGTGATTCAAGCAATGGAAAATTTACAATAGTGAGGTAGAGCCAGTGGCCACTGGATGCTTTTGGGGCAGGGAAGGGAAAAGCAGTTGTAATACAGGTGCTTTTTCAGGACTTGGGAATTATCCTGAGTAACATTACGACGACAGATATAGGGCATTTTACATCATCATATAACACACAGAACTGTGTGGGAGAGAGTGTGGTCTACAATGTGAACTATGGTCTATGCTTAGTGGCAAAGCCCCAGGATGTGTATATCCATTGCAGGTGATGTGCCACACTAATGAAGGATGTTTATGTGGGATGTTATGAGAGTTGTGGGAGGTGGGGAACATGGAAATCCCTGTAATTTTTGTGTAACATTTATGTAATCTAAGCATCTTTAAAAAAAAAAAATATATATATATATATATATATATATATATATATGAATGAATTCTAGAATAATATCCATTACGTTTTATGTAGTCTAAGTATTGTTTAGAAAAAATAAAAAATATATTAAAAGAATCAAAAAAAAACTTAGAAGTGGCCTAAGAGTATCATTTTGCATCACCCAAAACACTAGCCCTTCCCCTGAAATATTGTCTCTCATGCAGTGTAAGAGAAGAAGAGGCCATCTCAGAAAAAGAAACTCAGATCTTGAGATAAAAATATTAGAAACGAGATTGAACACAAAGATATGAAAGCCATGATTATGAAAAAAGGGTGGGTGTTTTCCGTTAATCTAAGCCTGGGCAAGATATCAGTGTTCAAGTATCTGTTGCTTTTTCCACTCCTTTATTTCCACTGAGTAGCTTGTAAGGATTGTGCAACAGATAAGCAAGTCAAACAGACACTGTAAATGCATTGAAGAGAATGTACATGACAAAGGAATATGGACTATATAAAGCTAAACTAACAAATATAGTTACAAGTTGAGGTAAAAGCCATGGCAATAGGAATAGGGTACAGAGCAAGAAAGCCATGCAACGTGGAAAATGGTGCTCCTATATAGTCTAGTCCCAAGGTCTTCTCAGAGGAGAAAATGAGAGCCATCTACTACAGGAGGAGATAGTGTCAAGAAGTCCTAGCATAGAAAATAAACACATTAAGTGCTAAGATGTTAAGAGAGCAGCATGAGTGAAGGCAATGAAGTAAGAATGAACATGGTGGCTTGAGGGGCACTAAATGAGATTAAGGTGCCTGGAGAATTACTGGTGAGAATAGAGGGTAGGAAATGAGATTGGAGAGGTATGCAGAAGTCAAACTTTATAAGACTACAGGACCAGGTGAAGAGTTTTAATTTTATCCTGGATGTGATCGGGGAACCATTGAAGAGTCTTCAACAGGGAAATGACATGGTTAGAATTATATTTTCAAGATTATTCTGGCTGGTGTGTGAGAAATAGTTTGGAAGATTGGCCATTGCAAATAACCAACCCAAAACAAAAATGTACTCTTCTAGCTATATTTTTGTACATTTGTTTTATATAATCATTTTTTAAAAACACGTGCACTAATACCTTGTCTTTCTTGTTTAGAATCACAATCTAATTTACTGGCAGTCTTAGAATTAATTGCCAAATAATTTTTTAAATTTTAACTCTAAGTGGGAAAGAGATTTTGGAAGTAAATCTCAAAGAAAAATGTTCTGATATGCTGTATTCTTACCGTGTCCTTACCACTGCTGGGTTTACTTTCCTGTGCTTCTTTTGATTTTCTCCCAGGCAACTAAATGGAAACACAGAGAAAAAAAAAACATGAAATTATTACCTCCCTTCGAATGTTTTCACCCTCTTTTCTAACTTAGCTAACCATTAAAACCTGGCCTGTCTTCTTTTTTTGACTTCAAAAATGATAGTCACAGATATAGAGCACATTTCAGCACATTTTGTTTAACAGGAATAGAGCCTCAAAGGCCAGGCTTAAAATTGAAAAGAATTCCTACAATCTAAGTTTTGATTCTCTCAATTTTGTATTTTCCTGACTATTTAACAGTCAGGAAAGCTCTTGAGTTGAGATCTATCGTGATCAGGCATGCCACTTTCCTGAGCATCCAAAAGTGGTGGAAAGGGCCAAGAAGGTATAATGACCCCAAGGATGTGAGGTTCTGCAAAGACTCTAAGCAGAATCAGAGCTTTCACTGTGGAATATGAGGACCATTTAACTGGCTTTCTGATGAGGAGAAAGCTTCGCTGAACCTTGCTGTGTGTGGTCATCCACGTACGGATGGGTGTTCTGACCTTTACCTTTAAGTTCAGGGAGTTCATGGAGTTTGTCTTTTGCATATTACTTTTGGTGTTTTTCATCAATTATCACCACCCTTATGACTTTCAAGCAATTGTTAAATGATGAATTTGAGGTCAGAGAAATTAGGTATCTTGCCATAGTTACACAATAATTAACAACAGACCCAAATCTCTGTCAGTTCATCAAAATTTCTACCACACAACTTTTTCAAGCTTATTTCCTCAAAATGGTCATTTTCCAATATCATCACATAACTGCTTCCATATGGAGCCGTATTTCAGGCATGAACGTCACTCCTGCTTACTGGCAATTATTGAGGGAAGCTATTTTCCTTGGTGTTAGTGTTAAAAAGTTCAAGAAACTTTGCTAGAAGTTGATTTATAGGGCCACAAAGCAAAGACTAGAATGTGTTAGGATAAAAGCAAATCATATTTCCAATGCCCTAAAAATGCCCTATGCTCCACCTTTCCTCCCTCTCCCCTTGGAACCTCTGGTAGCCACTATTTTATATAAATGTTACAAGTTCTTCCATTACTACATGATAACATCTATGATAACAATAAATCTATATTAGTCTGTGGTTCATAATGATTTTTTAAAAAGAGACATACAGACAGACAGATACAGAGATGGATAGATAGAAAGAATGATATGGCAAATGTGGCAAAATCTTAAAGGTTGAAGGATCTGGGTATCTGGGAGGGGGATATGCTGGAGTCCTCTGTTTGGGTTTTGTATTCCATTTGCAACTGTGCTACAGGTTTCAAAGTATTTTTTTTTTTAAGTTTTTAAAATGCCAAAAAAAAAAAAAAGGCAAATCATAGTTGCAGAGGAAAGGGCCCTTTTCTTTCAAGGGACAATTTCTGATGTAGAAAAGTCTGGATAATATTCACAATCATTTAAGTCTGGATGTAGTGATTACTTAATAGTGCATATTGTGAATCAGGCAAAATCTAATTTCTGTGTCTCCTGTTTTCTCTTCTTTCTCTATTTCCTAGGAGCCCAATTTTCCCCATGATTCTATCTTCCTAAATAGGTCAATGAAGAAAGAATTTGATAAAGCAATTCTCTGTGAGGTTATTAATGGGTCTCTGATTCACCCTTCCAGGGAGGTTTGCATTTTAAAGTTAAATAATGGAGAAGAAAGTAGTTAATATTAGTGGGGACCTAAATGGAATTCTGTATCCTTAATATTACCTAATATAACTGGATGTAAAGTAACACATTCTTTAAATCAAGAGGGATTTAGATAATTCTGGGCATAGATGATATTCACATATTTTTGGCTGGATCGATAAATCAAGTGATATTCTACTATTAATAAATAGGTATTAAATAAGGCATAAAAGATATCTTTGCCAAGATTTAAAAAATATGGGTGATTTTCCTACTTTTTATTTTTTCTTTTCTTTTTGTTAAGTTTCTAAATGTTTGACAGTATACATAAATTAACACTTCATACTCCATAAGGAAACCTCAACAAATTCCAAAATACCAAAAATTTACACACTATATCTCCAACTATAATTTTGTTATGAAAATTTGAAATCAATAATGAAAAGACAAATGAAAGTACACATATGTCTAGAAATTAATATATTAATTAGCCCTTATGTTAAATAAAAATCACAACAGAAATTTCTGAAAAAATATATGTAATCAGATAATAACTAAACTTATATATTGGAAGAATGTAGAGAAAGTGAAAAATGAAGGAAAATGCATTGCTTAAACACATTCATAAGAAAACACAAATAATAGGAAACACTTAAACATAAGTATTTACCTCAAGAAGTTGAAAAAAGTAAAAGGAAACAAGAAAAGTTATAGAAAGAAATAATTATGATAGATAACCAAATATTAGAAATAATAATATCAGTAAAATGGGCTTTTGTCTAGCAAGACTAATTTTAAAAAAGAAAGGAACTGAAGAAAAAATACAAAATGGAAAATTCAGAGCAAATACAGAAAAAGAAAAATTATTATTAACAATTATATATAATAAATATAACACCTTAAAATGGATAATATTTGGAAGAGTAACATGCAAGAATTGGCACATAAATATCTCTCATACCTCAAAAAATTTTACCAAACTTCAAGTGACAAACATACCCTTCCTTAAGATGTTCTAGATAGTAAGAAAATAGAAAATGATGTCCCCAACCCAATTATTGAAATTAGTATCCTCTTTATTTCAAAACTAAATAAATAGAAGAAAAAATCATAGACTCATTTCATTAATGAACATGCAATGATGCAATGATCTTCAATGAAATATGTGTTAACTAAATAGAAAAGTGCAGAAAAAATAATACACATCACAATCAAATGGGTTTTGTTTTAAAAATTCAAGAACAGGTCATGAGCATAAAATCTATCAACATGATTTAACATCTTAGAAGTATAAGAGAAAAAAGCAAATTTATCTCAATAGATTCAAAAATGCATTTAATAATTAGCACCCAGTAATAAATATCTTCATAAAACTTGTTATAAAACGGAACTTTCTTAGTTTTACAAAAGCAATATACCAAAAACATACAATGAAATTAATTAATGGAAACAATTTAAATAAGGTACAAGGTAAGGATGCCCAAAGACACTAATATTCTTAAAGCAATATTGGAAGTCTTGTCTAATGCTATTAGGGAAAAAAGCATAAGATTTTTAAGAAATGAAATGAGAGAAAAAGTCTTTAATTTTATAGATGATATCAACTATGTAGAAAACCTATTCGAATTGACAATCCATTAAAAGAAATGAGAAAGTGAGCTAGGTAATAGTTACAAAATCATCTTACAACAATCAGTAGCATTCCGTCAACAACAGATAGAAAATAATGTACTTCATGGTTTTTATTGTTATTGTAAATGATATATAGAAATCAGTCTAAGAAAGATGCACAACACTTTTGTAGAAACAAAAATTAAAACTCCATTTTACAGCATTAAAAAATAGGATAAATGTGTGTATAAACAATTATTTTGATTGGAATAGTGCAACCAAATAAAGAGGCAATTCATCCTCTAATTAATTTATATATTCAGTGTTCTCCCAATCAAAATTCAAGCTGGTATTTTTTTATAAAATCAACGAATTCAGTTTCAATGGGCTATGAGAGGATAAAGTCTTCAAATAGCTAAATCAATTTGGAAATAATAAAGAGGAGCCATTTTTTGGCTCTTCCTCTGACAGGAAGAGCTAGATAACAGGATGTTTTCCAGGATTAACGTACTAATATTCATTTTCAGCCTTTAGACAGACTGGTTGGAAATACTTGAATCTAGAATCATTCTGTAAGCTTCCTGGGCAGTAGTAGTTCCTTGGGTCAACTCTGTAACAGAGGTATCATTCCGAGAGGCCCGGCTTTGAGCCCAGAACTTTAGCCACCGCAATGATTTTGTAAGCACCCAATTCTCTGAATTAAAACTCTTTAAACTGAAAAAAAAAAAATCTGCAGTGGTTTTTATTTTCTGCTCTAAAAGATGACTGATAAAGGATGACATATCAGGTACTAAGACATACTCTGAACTCATAATAATAAAAACAGTATGTTACTAGTGAAGAATACAATAATTAGACCCAATAAAAATGTGGTTAAAGAAAATGATCAATGTATAGGTTGAGCCTTGAAATGTAATAAAGAAGGAAACACAAATCAATAGGAAGAAGACAGGTCTTATAACAGATGAAGTTGCAAAATGGGACTTACTATTTGGAGAAAAAGAAAGCTAAATGCCTACCTTTTTAAAAGATCCATGTACTCTAAGATTATGTATGAAACACTTTAATATTGGTACTTATGGAACGGGGATCAAAATTGGGAATTGGGGAGGAAGGAGGAAAATAAAATTAATGAGAATGGTCTTGCTCAGGTCATGACGGACAAAAAGTTAACAACTGAGGAATATGATTAACGAAACAATATGAAATTTTAAAAATAGAAAACAGAATCTCACATCACACACAAGGTAGTGTACTTTGTATCACTCCTCACTTCCTCACTTAGTGATGATTTCCCCTTTCTTTCTCTACTTTTAAACACCCACATATTGTTAGAAATTGGATGAAGGTGGTGATGCAAATTATTTTTCAATGGTCACTAAGACTAGCTAACTTTGAAAATTCCAAACCTATTCTTTGTTTTTGTAAGGCAACAGAAAGGCATGACTTGCATGTCATCAAATACCGCCCTTGCTTAATTATCAATGAAAGAGAATAAAGGGGAGAAGGCTTTATGATCATCTCCACATGGAGAGTTTATCTAGGACTTTGACTCATGTACTCCAATCCCTGATGCTTGGACCAGAGCACACTCTTCCTGGTTCATCAATTGCAACAAATGTACCACACTAACATAAGATGTTATTAATAGGGGAAAATGTGGGAGGGGGAGAGGGTGGGTTTTATGGGAATCCCCTATACTTTCAATGTAACTTTTCTGTAATCTAAAACTTCTCTAAAAATAAAATTAATTTTAAAAAGTAATGGCATCTGAGCTGGGCTCTGAGCCTCAGCGGAGTTGCAACACCTACTCTCCAGTTCATTGGACTCACCCAGACAACTAATGAGAAGGTGAGGATGGACAACCACCACACCAAAGAACTGAGAGAGTCTACAACTGCGAGCAAGAGAGTCCCATCCATCAGCCATATTCTCATATGGCTGAAGCCCCCTCTCAACTAGAAGTGGAGTAGATATCACCTTCCCAGAATCCTTAGGATTGGGGAATAAAATATGGACTAGAGTGGATTTACTGGTATTCTACTATAGACTTATTGTGATTCTAGCAATGGAAGAAATTATAACATAGATGTGGAGACATTGGCCACTGGAGGTGCTAAAGCGAGGGAGAGGGAAAAAGAGGTGTAATATGGGGACATTTTCAGGACTTGGAATTGTCCTGAATGACATTGCAACAACAGATACAGGCCATTCTATATCCTGCCATAACCTACAGAATTGAGTGGGAGAGAGTGTAAACTACAATGTAAACTATAATCCATGCTTAGTGGCAATGCTCCAAAATGTGTTCATCAATTGCAATGAATGTACCACACTAACGGAAGAAATTGTTAATGTGGGGAAAAGTGGGAGGTGTGGGGAGTGGGGCATATGGGAATCCTTTATATTTTTTCATGTAGCATTTTATATAATCTATGTATCTTTTAAAAATAAATAAAAAATATATTTTAAATAAAAGTAACGGCATCTGAATGTGGGAATATATGTATAGGGGAACTGTTCGGTTGTATATATGGTAATAAAATAATTAAAAAAAAAAATCCATGGAACCACATTATAAAAACCATGAACCTCAAGTTAAATCATGGACTATAATTAAGAGTACAAGATAAAAATATGCTTTTACTAATTGTAATTGTAACAAATGTACTACATCAATGCAAGGTGTTAATAAAAAGGTGGTGTAAAGGAATCCTTCTAAGCATGATTGTGCTGTAAACCCACAACTTCTCTAATAAAAAAAAAATAATGGCAGACTTATGGAATGCTGAAGGACTTCCTGTTTAGAGTCGATTGTCCTTTTCTTTATTTGATTTACTATTTCTCTTTCTGTGCACAGGGGCAGGCTGGAGCTCTGTTCTCTGGGGAATATCCAAATTGTTAATTTGATTACTTTAGCCCTCAGAGGGAATGGATGGCTTCCCTATAAACAATTATGGAGATTCAACCATGAAGTTTCCTCCAAAAGAGACATTCTGAATTCATGCTGATGAAAGAACTTGGTCAGGGTTTAATTCCATCAAGGCCAAGACACATTTTCCATTAGTGAATCCTTCTTTAAACTGTCATCTTTGAAATACTGGCTCATCTATATATCATAAAAATTCAAGATAATTAAGATATATAAGCCTGTATGTCTATAATTCAGAAGTTTATTTTGTGTCATTATTAAGAAATTGTCCCATTATTTTTAGTTCAAATTTTGCATGTATAGGGTGTATACACACTGCAGATAGACAGATAGCTATAGATTAGATATAACAGATAGATGATAGATAGATAGATAGATAGATAGATAGATAGATAGATAGATAGATGATAGATAGATAGAAAATAGATAAGCTAGATGAGTAGATAGGATGGATGGATGGATAGATGGAGTGAATCATTTGCTTAACAAAGGTTCTCTGAATTTTAGTTTTAGCTCTAGGGATCAAAGGAAAATAAGATGGACAGATTACATGGGATTAAAATCTCTGAAGGGAAATAGATGACAAAAAAGAAAAATACACAGAATAATAACTTCAGGTAATGATAGTATTAATAACTATGAATAATAATTAAGGACAGGCTGCCTTCAAAAAAGGTTATCAAGGAGAGAGGGTCTCTCTAAGAAGGGGCCTTGAAACCAAAATTGAATTGTGGGAAGGAGGTAGCCCTTCAAAGTTGTGGGTGAAGACTGTAATAGCACAGGAAACAGGATGGTTAAAGGCTCTGAGGCAGAGACATGCATGGCATGTATGAAGACTAGAAAGAAGGCCAGTGTGATTGTGCATAGAAAATGATCAGAAGGTGGTAGAAGCTGATGTTTGGGATGGTCACAGTTATCTGGTCATATAGGACCCTATTCTCCACAGACAGAGTTTGGATTTTATTGTCATTGTCATAGAAATCCTTCAGATACCTTGAAGAAAAAGAGTGATAATGCTCTTATAAATCTCTGGAATATGACTCTAAAGTATTTCAGGTAGACTGTAGGGAAGAAAAAGAAGAAGAAGAAGGCCCATGAGTAAACAAGAGATAAAAGTGGCTTGTACAGGTTTTAGCAGAATATATGGTGAAGAGTGGCTAGATTTGGATATATTCTAGAGGTGCATTTAACATTTTTTTTTTTTTTGATTGGTTGGAATCTCAAAAGTTGGTGGATGGTGTTGGTATTCTGATTTGGGGAAGTTAGGAGAAGCATATTGATGGGGAGTACAGGTGAAATGAAGATAGATAGAAAATTGCATTAATCCAAGGAGTCAAGTTGGAAATATAGACTGAAAGTTGTTACATATGGATAGACTAGAAAGCCAGAAGACTACAGGAGACTATCTAGGTGGGGAGTGTAGATAGAATACAAAATGAGCCAAGAGTAGAACTAGTCAGATGAAGAGAGCAGGTAGGAGAACTACCATGCAAAGGAAATTGAAAAGGAGTGACAAGGAAGGTAGGAGGAGAACCAAGAGTGTGTGTCATGGAAGTACTGTATGAAACATTGCTGACAAATAAAATGAAGGTAAAGAACTAAGCAATTAATTTGGCAAAATGGAAGTTATTTGCAACTTTGACAAGAGCTATTTGGATTGAAAAGATAAAAGCTCAATTGGAGTAAAGGAGGAGAGAATGAGAGGTGAGAAATGTGGAGTAGTGATTAACCAAATCTCTGAAGGAAATTTTAATGCAAATCAGAAAATGCAAAATGCTAGCAGCTGGAGGGAGACAAACGGTCAAAGGAGGGAATCTATTTTTAAAGGCAAGTATATACACTGATGGAACAATCTGTTAATGAGAGAAAAGAATGATGGCAAGGAGAAAGGAGACACCCTCATATATGTATATATGTGCACATGTGCATTTGTGCATATGTGTATCACCACATATATTGTTTGTATAAAGTACAAATGCATAGCAACACCTGAGTGTATCAGAGACACCAAAATGTGTACCCACCAAGATTAGATGTTTTGCACAAACCATATTTCAACCTTTATGCAAATTACCAACAAAGAATCCTTCCTAGCTGAATATCCCCATGACTTCTTACAGAATTAGATTGGGGATATCGATAACTATAATCCCAGGAATTCACTATGAAGCTACTTGGACAGACAGTAGAAAGCAAAGTTCAGAGCTTCCCTTTATATTCACTTGTTGAGAATCACTGGCAGGCTTTAATCCCTCTTGTGTTCCAAAAGGCCCTGAGCACATTATGAGACTACCAGCAACATTCCTATAGAAAGGAATTCTACAGCAGGCCTCTCTCAAATATGCACAGCAGTTGTGTGGACCTTGGAGTCTTTCTGGGTTCATGGCTAGTGAACTTAAACTTCCTTTTTCAACCATGAGACTAAACTCTTACCCTAACTTTCATAATTTATGAAGTGGAGATAGCAATGCCTCCTACATAGTATTGTTTTAAGGATTAACTTCAACAGTGTAATATGCTTAATGCACTCTAGGAGCATGATAATTGTCATTTCCCTTCAACACCATTGGCCTGGAGTGACTAAGAATAAAACTGGTAAGCCTGGGTACATGTTTTGTCACTTGTGTTGGACAAATGACACGTCAGAGGCATGGGGTAACGGTTGAGTCTGGAAAGAGTGAAACATGTTATCACAGAGAAAGGGAAGTGATTCATCATTGGGGTAGGTCTACTCTCTGTTTCTTATCATTTCTGCTTCCTCCATCTGGTAGATCCGATGAGGAGGAAGTTGGAAATATCAGGTATATTATAACACTAAGATCCATTGTTGCTCTTTCTGCCTCTATAGCCTCCATCCTGGTATGATTAGCACCATCCAAAGAATTCTCTAATGATGAAGAAGGCCCAGGGAGAGGTGGGAACTTTCTTCAGGGGAATAATTTTAACCTTTGCTCACACCATTATCTGTTATCTCTATGACTGTATTGTATTCAGAATGGTTGTTCTTGCTAAATGTCAGCTCTTTTCCATCTCTTTCTTGGAAAATTTTAAGAGATTCTTAACTTTGTTCATCTTTCTCTGACATTCCACCTTAAACACTGAAGACAAACATTTCTCCCTAAAATATAGAACACATTGTATCTTTCTTTAGCTCATAAATGTTCACTGCTCTATCACATCCTATATACCTTTTAAGGCCCTTCATCATCCTATCTCAAAACTCATTTTCCATTTCATCTCCTATCAGATAAAACCTTGAACAATATGCTTCAATCACTGGCAACTAATTGCCATTCCTGAATCACCATGTACTTCAAACACAATCCAAACACCTGTCTTTCATACATGTATTTCCTTCTCACAATCCCAAATCAGAATTACATTCATTCTAACCTCTTGCTTCTATAACATATTTTTTGTGCTTCTCCTTGGAAAATATTGAATATTAAATGCTGTTGTGGCATAGTAAAAATGCCACATGACTTGACATCAAAATTAACATCCCAGTTTCAGGATTTTATAGCAAATATGACGTTGCCAAGTTTTTATCTTCTCTTAGCTCTAATTTTCACAGTTATATGACCTCTAATTTTTAAAGCTACTGCACAGACTCTGTATAGTGCTTTTTGTAAGGGTGTATTCATTCATTTACTTAAAACAGTCTTTATCTGTTTCCATAGCCATCTCCCCTCTATGTTTAATTTTTTTCTGGAGGCCAAGAGCTTTGGCTCATATAAGCTTTCCATAAATGTTTGTTAAATTTAAAAAGAGTGAAATATTTTTCACCATAGCCCACATTTGAATTCAACTCTTTGAACACAGTTGTGTAATTTTCCCCTCCAATCTGTTGCCCAGAGAATCATCCTTACCCTAAACCTAATAATCCCTTCTCCATCCTGTTAAGTAATTGAATGATGTTGCAATAACAGATACAAGCCATTATATATCTTGTCGTAATTTACAAAATTGTGTGGGAAAGAGTGTAAACTACAATGTAAACTATAATCCATACTTACTGGCAATGCTCCAAAATGTGTTCATGAATTATAACAATTGTACCACACTAATGAAGGTCATTGTTAATGTGGGAAAATGTGGGAGGGGTAAGGAGTGGGGCATATGGGAATTCCTTTTTTTTTTTATGTAACATTTATGTAATCTAAGTAAATTCAAAAGTATATAGAGAAAAAAAGAAATATCAAGGTACTAAGTGGCTAGATTCAGAATCCAAGGAAGAGCAGTCATCTTTAAAGTGGACAAGAGAGGTTACATGGAGAATCAAATGTAGAGAAGACAATCCACCAGCTCAAGACTCTCCTCTCCCTGTGGGTTAATGATGAGTGCATCTACAATTCAGGCAGAAATGGCCATAAGGGACCCAGAGTTTTTAGACAATGATTGGAGTGGAAAGATTACAAAATCTTGTGTGTATGAAAGGAATGTAATCAGCCCACAGCATAGAAAAGATAAATCCAAAAAGCTGGAGTTTGACAGCATGTGTCAAACATTGCCTCAGGAGTAGAATTCTGATGCATGTAAAGAAGCACAAAGGAATTCAACGCATTAGCCAGTCACAAACATCAGTTTGGCCCCTTAGCTGTTCTGTGTGCTGAGACACTCTGTCCAGCAATTTTGCATCTTGTGTCCTCAAAGCATTTGGAGGGAGATATACATTGAAGCATACATAAGTTAATAAATAAAAGATAGCAATAATAAGCTGATACAAGAAAGGTAATAAGAGTGTTGTATTTTTTGCTGGAATAGATTATTAATATGGCTTTATAATTTCCTAGGTGAACTATTTACTAAAAACTATCCACTTTCTTCTGTTATGATCCCAGCAGCGTTGCTAAATGGATTTGCCAGGTTTGCTAATCTATTGAATGCCCTAGAGAGAAAGTACCTACATTTTACTTATTCATAAAAAATGTCTCCCAATACCAATTAATAAACGTATCCAATGATATAACCTATTTAATATTTAATGTTGCATTTACACAAGCTTCGAAGGAAATAGGGATAATAAAAGCCACTTCTGACAGTTATGAAAATGTAATGAGTTAATTTCTGTGAACTTCTTAACACTGTGTATGGCCTAGAGAAAACCTTAAATAAATATCAGCCATTACTATTGCTTCAGTGCAAGTCAAATAAAGTTGTTTGTCCTGGACATTTCCTTTGAGTCCTACCAAATCTGGTTGCCCTGAAGTGTGTGGACATGAAATTCTCCAAAAGACTGTGATGCCAACCACAAGAACTAGTCAAGCAGCCTCCTTCTCTTTCCTCTTCTCATTTGTCTGAAATTTAAAGTAGAAATGAAACCCAATAAACAGGCTCCTCTAGACAGTGAGGTGCTGGACTCCAAGCAAAGACCATTGACTAAAGAATGAAAAGGTGTACCTGCAACTGCACAGGACTGGAATGGAGAACCCCAGCCTTGAGTGTTCATTCAGTTACAAACTAGATGATTGCCTTGCACAAACCAAGATATTGGCATTTTTCTGAGTCTCAGATATCTTCATTTACAACATGACTGAATTGGATTTGCTTCCTTTTGCTGATTTAACTTTAGTAAAATGAGAGAAGTTCGTGGCTATTCCCAAAGAGACCAGCAACCTTTCAGAACATGGTAGCAGATACTATTGGGAATGTTTAAATATCAACACAGGGAAGAAGTTGATGAAAAACTGAAAGCTGCTTTGAGTCTCAGTATCCCAAAATGATCATTTTATACTGTGCATCATTTGTTTTAAATGAGAACTGTGAGTGCTTCTTTGTAGATGTCAGAAAACATATAACAAGAACCTTCTTTCTGCAGAGCATTTATGCAAGGGTTTCAGGGATTTCAAAGAGGATAAAAGGCACTGTACTTGTGGTAAAACAAAACAAAACAAAAAAACCCATAATCTGAAAGACATATACACATGCAATCATGGCACCAGGCAGAATATTTTGCATCATAAATGTATATAAACTTTTTAAAGGAACACAGAGTTATTGAAAGAATAATTTCTTCCAAATATCACGAAGACATTGCAGTTGAAATGGGCTTTGCTGAATGAACATTTTGACAAGTAAAGATGGTTGAAAATGAACTCTGACAGCCAAAACACAGAGGCTGGAAAATAAAAAGAGTAGCAGGTAGTCAGGTTTGACTAGGGAATAAAGTCTATAAAATACATTTAGGGAGGAAAGGAAAGATAAGGATGTTTAATTAAACGAATTAAGCACACACTCTTTAAATCTCTACTTTGTCCTCAGCTCTAAGGAAGCATGGCGGTACAAAGACATACTCAAAGCGATATTTCCCCTGGCAAGTCACACTATCAGTTATAAAACACCTAATTATAGACTGGGTGCTAAGCAAGATGGTGGAGACAATGCCCAAAATGATAAGAGAATGAGAAGAAGAAAGTGATTAAAACAGAATACAAATATGAATAGACACTTATCTATAATATGGGTAAGTTTTGTTTCATCTATAATAGATATTTCTAAACAAATGAGGAGACAGTGTTCTTTTGGTTTACTTTTTTTCCTTTTTTTTTTTTTTTTTGTTGTTGTTGTTTGCACAAGTTGCCCTATTGAAAAATTGAGATTGTATAAACCTGATCAAAAGCTGCAACATACCAAAATCTTGTCGCTGTCAAATAAAAAATTTTTATACTACTAAAAAAAAAATCCAAACCAAGTCTTCTGGTCTTTAGCTTTGAGCTAGTGGGGAATGAAATTGCCCATTAGAACACAAGAGTAATGTGATTAAAATTTTACCTTAGACAGATTAGTCCAGTAATGTTATATATTAAATTATCTGAAAGAAATATGCATGAGTGGAGTGGGGAACAGAGCACTTAAGAGCCAGAGAGGCAGTCATTTAAGATTTAGGCCAGATGTAAGAATAAGAATGTCTGTTTTTTTGTATCTGTTCTACAACTTAGAAAGCATTGGAACAGTATAGGGCTACAAGGTTCCAAGAAAAGACATTATCTAAATCAAAAACAATTTAGTGCATATGTTGTCATAACCCTCAGAGATTTCAAGCAATAATTTTCAGGAACCTGATTTTCATTCTCATACCAATTCCATGAAGCTAATAGGGGATAACATATACCCCACTGAGGAAGGAGAGGTTCAGAAAAAATCAAGTGACTTTGGTCTAGGGTTGCCAGACAAAATACAGGATGCCCAGTTAAATTTTAATTTCAGATAACATTTTCTTAGCATAAATATGCCCCCATGCAATACTACAACACTTTTATTAGCTAAATCTGGCAAATCTGCCGTGGTTAGAAAGAAGTCAGAAGAAGTAAACTGAGAGCCGCTGGGGGCCCCTTAGATGATGCATTCTACAAATTCAACTTTCTTAAAATACATCCTGTGCCCATGATTTCAAATGCATAACACAAAATGTCTTTATCTCTGTTTTTTTTCCCCAAGAAGGGCAGTTCCCAGAGTAACAACTCACGTGAATTCTCTCAGAAGACAATTTCCCATCCTCTCACTGTGACTCGGTTTCTCAGCTTCTGAGTTTCACTCCACTTGGGGCAGTTCTCGACCAAAGGATCAGAAAGAACAATATGAAACTGGATGTTATCTCTGACCACTGATTTGTGCTCCTGACAACCACAAACTGCCTGGGTGAGGGCCATAGTAGAGAAGGAAGGAACCTTTCTGTAGGGGAAGGGAAAAGGAAAGTGTGTGTTAATGAACATGTGGGTGCATTTGTGGGTGCACATGCGCTGATATGTGTACATAGAATGGGGCGGGGGGGGAACCAGTCTGAAACATGAGAGAGCAAATCAACACTCTGGGCTCACTTTGCTTTCAAGGAAATTCCAAGACTGTATGACCAGTTAAGGTAGCCTCTTCCCCTATTCCTCAGAAATCTGAGCTCTCAAGATTCCCAATACTTTATCCTATTACAAACACACGGGGAGCTAACCTCTTCTTAAGGAAGATGAGAACTAAGTTAGAAATGAAGTTTTGCTTTCCTTTCCTCTGGCTCTGAGATTCAAATCAAATATAAATATCCATTCCTCAGAAGGTTTCATACTTCAAAAGACAAGATGAGGAAGAAGGAGAAAGGGTAAGAATAGAAGGTCCTCCAACATCCATCCCAAGGAACAGAGTGTTTGCAACTGCAAGCAAGATAGTTCCATCCATCTGCCCCATGGGCTCTAAGCTCCCTCTCAGTTAGAAACAGAGTGGGCATCACTATCCACAAATTGTCAAGATTGGCAAATGAACAGTGGACTGAAGTAGACTTATTATTATTCTATTAGAGATATTATTATTCTAGCAATGGAAGAACTTTTACCATTGACAAAGCAGTGGTCACCAGAGGTTCTGAGGGGCAACAGAGGGAACAATAGGTGAAATATGGGGGCATTTTCAGGACATTGGAGTTGTCCTGCATGACATTATGATGACAGATACAGGCCATTATATATTTTGTCATAACCAATAAAATTGTGTGGTATAGACTATAAACTATAAAGTAAACTATAGTCCATGGTTAGTAGCATTGCTTCAACATGTGTCCATCAATTGTAACAAAGGTACCACAATAATGAGGGATGTTATTGATGTGGGTATGGGATGGAGAGGGAGTGGGGCCTACTGGAATCCCTTATATTTTTTATATAACAGTTATGTAATCTAAATTTTCTTTAAAATTTTAAAAAAGAAAAAAATTTTAAAAAAGAATAGAAGGTCCTGAAATTTACTTGAGATAAATAAAGAAGCCATTGTTCTTCCTCTGGTTGTCAACTCCAAGGCTAATTTTACGATGGGGAAGGAGATAACAAACACCATCCCCACCATCTCATGATCCCACATCCTCCTTACTGCCCACCGGAGACACAGAAAGCAAGCTGGCCATAGTGATAACTTCAAGGCCACAGTATCAGCGGTAGGAGGTTAGCTAACAGCTGACTTTGAACTAGTTAGTGTTGGAGGAATGAAATGGCTTATTCATTTTCTCCTGTCCGATGGTGTGAACCATTGGATTTCATTGGATTTCTTGAGTTTTTAAGCTACGTGAAATTGATTTGATGAATCCAAAAATGATGCGCTCATCTATTCCAAATCTTTTTTTTCTCTTCTTTTGGAATAAAGGAAGCAAGATTGAGGAGTTTGAGCGGCTGCTAAACAGCAGCAGAGCTCAGAAGTCTGAATGGCTTTAAATAGATTCACAAATTTTGAATTATTGTTTTAGGTATCACTCCTCTCCTTGAGAAAAATATACTTGAAATAGAGAATACCCAAGTTCCAGCTATTCTTTATTCAATTCATATATGAAGGACTCTGTACCAAACAATTGCTTCCCCAAACTGTAATGTGTATAAAACTTGCATGAGGATCCTGTTAAAATGCAAGTTCTGATTCTGTCAAATTAGAGTAGGGTCAACATTCTACCTTTCTAACAAGCTCCTGGGGGATGTTACTGCAGCAGGTCCTCAGACCACACTTAGTAGAAAAGCACTAAATAAGTGATTTTCCAAAGATGGTCCCTGACTGGCTGTATCTGCACCATCTAAGCATTTGCCAGGAATGCAAATTATCAGGCCTCCACCCACTCAGACCTAGTGAATTAGAAACTCTGGGTGTGAAGCCTTAGTGAGTCCACCAGGTGTCTTCTAAAGTTTGAGTACCATGGCGATAAATCATTTTTCTTTTATTCTGATTACTGGAAAATAAACTCATCAATCCCCAAATGCTCAATTAACCAATATGGTGGGATCTCAGACATAAAATGCTGGTTATGATGACAAACATAAAAAATGTCACCACTTTATTCAGCATCTTTAACTGCCTTCTGCCCCCACACTAGCACGTATCAATTGGGAAAAGAATACGAGTTTAATTCCACTAATGATGCTAACCCATGAACCCTTCCTAGAATTCCTTTTGTTCATCTGCGGAATTTATGAGGTATAAACTAAAGTGATTTTTACTAAACTGTTGTGAATTCTGCTTTGACTGTTGATTGAGCCCAATAGACATCAGTGCTATTCAACTTCATTTGTATTCGCAGTGCTATGATGAAGAAAGAGACCCTTTTCTTTCCAAAAGCAGCTCCTCAACTTATCTACATAATGCACATCATTTCTGTCCTTTACAAGTGTCATCTCTGTTACTGTGACCTGATCTTTTTTCTTCTGCTGGCCTGCATATCAACAAGTTCAGTTTTCCTTTATCGGAAAAGGACATAAAATGTTTTTTGCTTGCTCTGATAGCATACTACCATCTCTCTTTGTGTTTTCAATGTCAAACATTTAATAACATGTGTTTGAATGATTATTAAATGTTTAAATACTTGCTACAGAAAAATTAGAAATTACAAATAAGAAAAAAAAATTAACTAACCCAAAATCCTACTAGTAATAAACAGTCACCATTTGTATTTTGATGAATGTCATCAGTCTTTGTTATGTAAAAATATACAAACACATACATGTATTTACTAGTTTAAAAAGTCCAAAAAAGGGAATCATCCTGTACACACATGCCTTTCCATACCATTAAATAAATGTTCTTAACAACATTACTAACAGATGCATAATATTCCATATAATGACTATTTTTTAACAATTACTGTTTTTTTTTTGTTATTTCTAGTTTTTCTATTATAAATAATGCTGCAATTGTTTATATTTTTATAAATAAATCTTGACATGGTATTGCCAATAGCATTTAAGATTTCTAGTAATAGCTGGCACATTTCCCTCTATGAAAGTGTAGATATTTATAACATCAGGTGTGCATTAGCCATTGCCCACCACAGACAGAGGAGACCCAGTCACAATGGCTTCTGTAGAGCCAGAGGGCTGAATTCCAGTCCCTGCCCAAGTTTGAACAACCCCATGAGATGAGATGCAGCTGCTCTTTTGTTGAGAATGAGTTCCTGATCATGTGCAGACAGCATGTGAACCAAAACCAGCTTCTAAATCTGACTCAATATGTCCATTTTTAAAGAATGGCCAATAAGATGAGAACTAACCATAGGAAAAACTAACATTCCAACAAATCGGATATGTTGCTTCAAATGTTTTCAAAGCCATTATTTGACTAAGGAAAATTTTTGTTATAATTATGATATGAAAGAAAGAAATTATCCCAAGCTTGGGAAAAAGCAAAATGATGGCTGGTGGGTTTATTTATTTTTTTTAATTTCTTTCAGCAGTGTTTTACAGTTTAAATCCATCACCTCCTTGGTTAGATTAATTCCTAGTTTGTTTTTTTTTTCTTTTATGAACTCTTGTGGAATTTTTAAAACACATCTTTTATGGTCTTTTCATTGCTGGTATATAAAACCATAGCTGATTTTTGTGTATTAATCTTGTAGCCTGCAGCTTTGCTGAATTTGTTAACTAGTTCTAACAGTTTTCTTGTGGATTCTTTAGGATTTTCTATAGGAAAAATCTTGTTACCTGTGTGTTGTTTACTTCGTTACAGTAGCATTGTTTTTATGAAAATCTGTGGGCCTAAACACAAATTATAACACCTAAAATAGTTTTTTTTTTTTTTTTTAATATCCCAAATAAGCCGTTTTTAGTCATTTGGAGATAGCCTGGTACTGCAGATACTTGGTTTATTTTTATTATTATTTCATATTAAACAATGTTCTAATTAGCAAAATTGATTCTAATCTGGAGCTGGTGTAGAAGGTACCTTTTTGCCACAATATATTTGCAAAGGAAAAAGGAAAATTTCCCCTTATAATATAAACTGTCTAAGATGTATCACAATCAAGTGTTGTGTTTCATCCCAATAGTTCTGTCAAACAGAAGATGTTAAATGACCAGAAATTTTGAGTATCACAAAACTCAGACTAACAAGTGTCAAAAATTTGGAGATGTCTTATTTAGGTCCTAACTTAAAACATCTTACTGACCAATAAATAATGAAATTTGGTTTAATCAACTGTCCTACCAGAAAGCAAGTTTGCACCATTTTATTATCATACCCATCCTCAAGTCCTTTCTATAAGCTCCCATGAACCTTACCCCTCATCAAACTGTTCAGTGCATTTTGATGTATTCCTTTGCCTGGCAGGTAACAAGCTCAACTTTTTCTAGTGCTCAGTGATCTTTGTTTATTCTTTGATACTAAGAAGTGGCAACTTTTTAGCTGATGTTTACAACCTAGTAAGATTAGAAATTAGTTGTAGAAATCAATCAATAATTATGACTTTACATCTGGTAAAGGAATTAGCAGCAGGTGGTAGGAATTTAATGTATGTAGAAAGGTAAACAAAGATATATATTTAGTAATTTTATTTTTGGTTTTCCTTTCCAGCATAACCATATCAATTCCTATTCTTCAAATGCTCTTAGAACCCTTTTTTGTCATTCTGCAGTGTTCTCAAAGAGAACAACTAATCGTAATAATAACACATCAATAACTAATACCTTGCTTGATACATGCTCAGAAAGAACCTTGAACATTTTGTACTTTTATCTTACAGTTGAAAGACACTCCATGCTGATGATATTTAAACTGGTTTATATTGTTAAATTCCAGGTACATGGATATATCCTTTCTCTTGTTTTCAGGAGCACTAATTCTTGCTATGAAACTGGGTAAGCTCAGCCCTACAACCCCTATTTCTCTGTTGTTGATTAGGCCCTGAAGTTAGGGAAGCCAAGGGCCAGTATTTGGTTGTAGAATATAGGCTTCTTAACTTTATTCTGTTTGACAACTTGGTCAGTGATTATTTTGAGGAGCGAGGCTGTTGTTTAGCAAGATTTTCTTTGTATCAATACCTTTTGCTTAAGAGGTGTGTAATACATATTTTAATTGCATTAAATTAAATTAGGTTGCTTATTTTTCAAATGCATCCAGGAAAATCATCAATACAAACCACTGCTGTGAGACTAAGATGCTTCCATCTCTGATGAGAAAAAACAAAACCTTGTGGGAAGCAGATGTGGCTTGTGATTGGGCTCCCATCTACCATATGGGAGGTCCAGGGTTGATTCTTTTTTTTTTTTTCTTAAAAAACAAACAAACTTGTAAGTGGACATTGCATTGTAGTAAGTACTCTTAAGAATCCACCTTACCTCTGAATAAATTGTAATCAATATGGCTAGCCGACAAAGGAGTGGGAGATTTTATTCTAGAACATACAGGTGGCAACTGCTTTGCCTCAAACTTCCACCCAGTTGAAGTCACGTGATCTTTAGGAGCTCGGTATGTAAAACTCCTTTCTATTTCTAATCCTTCATTCCACAACCCTACAAAATTGCAATTAGAGGCATTCTCCAAGGATGCCCACACTTACATCTCATGACCATTAAGGTATAGTGTGAAGACACCCAATGGAATAGATTATTATCACAGGCTTTTTCCCCCCTTTGTCCCGACTTTCTTTATTATAAGTCACACGAATTACAGACTTCTTGGATAAGGATCTCAGTGCTTTCTTTCCTGGGAGATAGGAAACTCAAACTCAGAGGGAGATATTAAAGATGCTGATTTACAGCATCTTTGTAGTGGGATTGAGCCAGTGAAGAATCTTCTTCCTGTGACAATGGTCCTCTGAGATCTCTGGTTGACAACCTAGTTGTCTAAGAACCTAGTTCTTAGAAAGAACATGAATGAAAAGGTCCTCAATGGAAAAGATTCAGAAATAACTATGAAATACCCATACATCTCCTCAGAATGCCAAATCACCATTCTTACTTTAAACCTCAATTAATTTAACAAGAGCCTTGTCTGTTAAGCAAAGCAATCAAATAATTAAATCGAGTAGTGTTTGACTTTTTCCCCAAATCACTGAAGTCCTCTGAATGAATTTTTTGGCATTTGAAAAGTGTTTTCAGATTTCTATAGATAATAGTGAGTCATATTCAAATACTAAACTCTGGATTTCAACAGAGTTGCCAGGCAACCATATCATGCACTCTATCTAGGTAAAATTTAATTCCTCAAATATATGGCCATTATTGATTCTTTATTGATTATCTAAGCGAGAGACATAGAGCTTGTTAAACCTAAATGAAGTGAGTCATTCTTTAATGAAACATTGTCCAGTGGTTATGGGCTTTCAAAACTGAAAAGTCACAGTTTACATCACAGCATATTTATTCACTCAGGAAAAAGAAAAAGGGTTATTTCTATAACATACATTGAAGAGAAACAAATAGAAGTTGCCCCCCGAGCACTGTGATTTTCCTAATGATGAATGGCTGACTCCTTTGCATAGGAAATAATCCCAGGCTGCAGACAGCAAAACAGGCCAGTAAGCTCTTTTATTTCTGCCAGCTCCAGTACAGTATTCCTAACTGATAATGGAGAATTTCTCTTTCTGAAGATTATCTAGGGGCAAATTTTGTTCTTAAATTCACTAGTTATCATATGTAGTGTTCAGCGTAATTTTCTATTTTTTACAAATCAATTTTATGGATACATATTAATAAAGCACAAATCCATCCAAAGTGTACAATCAATAGTATTCAATAAATCAAGTAGTTGTGCATTCATTACTTCAATCATTTTAGAGCATTTTCATTATTTCAGTAATAATTTTAAGAAAGCAAAAAAACAAACAAAAAAGAGCTCAAAACCTCTCAATCTCTCTTTGTTTCCCCTGCCATACATAACTGCTATTCGGTTTCTGTCTCTCTAGTTTATTTGTATTTATGCTTTGTAAAAAACAGTCTAATATATGCAATATCACCCATATTCATATTTTATATGAGGTTTCACTATGTTATGCAGTCCCATGTCACATTTTTTAGCTTTCCTTCTAGTAATATATATGACCTTAGACTTACTCTTTCAACCACTCTCATACCCATATAATAGCTCTGCTAGTTACAAACAAGAAACTGTGCTTTCACAGTTTCTATTCATTTCCAAAGATTTACAAACAACCTTTTTATCACTTCTTCACATATTAACCCTCAGCTTTCCATTCTCTATTCTATTTTCTGGTGACCTATATTCTAATTATTAACTCCATGAATTTACACAGTATATTTAGTTCATAATAGTACAATCAAACAGTATTTGTCTTTTTGTGTCTAGCTCGTTTCACTCAACATAATGTCCTCCAGGTTTATCCATGTTGTCCTATGCTTCACAACCTCATTTGTACTTACTGCTGCATAATATCCCATCATATTATACACCATAATTTGTTTATCCATTCATCGGTGATGGACACCTGGGTTGTTTCCAACTCTGACAATCATAAATAACTCTGCTGTGAATATCGGTATGCAGATGTCTATTTGTGTCACTGCTATCAGTTCTTCTGGATATATACCTAGTAATAGTATTGCTGGGTCCCATGGCAAGTATATTCAACTTCCTTAGGAACTGCCAAACAGCCCTCCACAGTGACTACCATTCTACATTCCCACCAACAGTGAATAAACATTCCTCTCTCTCTATGTCTTGTCCAACACTTACAGTTTTCCTACTTTTTAAAAGTGGCCAGTCTAATAGGTGTGAAATGAAGTCTCATTGTAGTTTTGATTTTCATTTCCCTAATCATTAGTGATGTTGAACGTTTTCTTATGGGTTTTTTCACCATTTGTATTTCTTCTTTGGACAATTGTCTTTTCAAGTCTTTTACCCATTTTTTAATTGGGTAGTTTGTCTTTTTATTATTGAGTTGTATGATCTCATTATATATCAGGGATAGTAAACCCTTATTGAATATATGATTACCAAATATTTTTTCCCATTGCATTGCCTGTCTTTTCACCCTTTTGGCAAAGTCTTCTGAGGTACAGAAGTGTTTAATTTTGAGGAGGTCCATTTATTTATTTTTTTTCTTTCATTGCTTATGCTTTGGGTGTAAGGTTTAAGAAACTACCAAATACCACAAGATCTTGAAGATGTTTTCCTACATTTTATTTTAGGAATTTTAAATTTGTCACTTTTATATTTAGGTCCTTGATCCATTTTGAGTAAATTTTTTTATGTGGTGTGAGATAGGGGTCCTCTTTCTTTTGGATATGGATATCCAGTTCCTCCAACACCATTTGTTGATTAGGCTTTTCTGGCCCAACTGAGTAAGGATAAGGGGCCATGAATAGTCAAAAATGTCTTTAAAAAGAAGAAAAAAAGTTGGAGGACTATCACTTCCTGACTTCACTTAAGTACAGTGGTAAAAAACAGCATGGTACTGGCATAAAGACAGACAGATTGACCAATGAAACTGAATCAAGAACTCAGAAATGGACCCTGACATCTATAGTCAGTAATTTCCTTTTGATCTTATAAGAGTATTTTGATAATTTTAGGCCAGTAGCTGCCTATAAGGTTTTTTGGGTTTTGCTTTGGTTTTTTTTGGCAAGCCAGTTGTCACTTTTCCTCAGAGGAAGGCTATATACAAGCATAACCAGAGACTGAAATAAAATCTGTTGTTAATTTAGATTTGAGTGGCTTAGAAATGGGATTAGAGAGGTAATGGGTATGGAGGAGTGTAGCTAAGATAGAGTTTTATGGACTATTATCACAATGTTGGACATTTACTCAGGGTGAGGTGGAATAGAGTGAACTGTTTTCAGTGAAGATGGATATGATTTGACTTATATTTTAATACAAGTTTTCTGGCAGAGATAGGAAAATGAGTTAACTGTGAGATATGATTGTTATCTTGCTATTTTTAAAGATAAAGTTCATAGGATTTTCTAATTGATTATATAGAGAGGTAGAAAAGAAAGAGAGAAGTCAAAGTTGACTCCTTGGTTTCTGGCCTCAGCAACTGGAAGAATAGACTTGCCGTCAACTGAGATATAGAGAGGTTGCAGCTGGAGCTTGTTCTAGAATATTAAGTTCAGGATTTGTATCTAAATGAAGATCCAACATAGGCAGCTGCATTTATGAATCTGAAGATTGCATAGAGGCCCAGACCTGAGGCATAAATTGTAGAGTCATCAGTATATACTTAGTATATGAAACCATTGGACTAGATGAGGTCACCAAGAGAGTGAGAGTAGGTAGGACAGAAAAATTATGTAGCAGTGCAAACCTATATGCAGTCTTTGCTCCACCACTTAATGACCATGTGTACTTGAGCAAGTCATCTCCCACTTAGAGTCTCAGGGGTCTTATCTGTAAAGTAGGGTTCATAATACTTTCTTTCAGAGTTAATTTAGGAATGATTTGGATAATTCAGGAAAGGTTCAGAAAGCAGATATAATTTTCATTGCTGCAAAATGACTCATATTGGATTGTAGGCAGTAGATTGTGTCAATCATATATTTCAATGTCTATTTTGCTTGGTAATATGAGAAAAAGTATATAATCTGATTAACAGTATAAAGGCAGAATAATTCATTCATTCATTCATCCATTCAATAATACTTGTTGGGTACCATCAACATGCCAGGTATCAAACCATATATTGGTACAAAGTGGAATACAGAAGTGACTAGGACAGACACAGACCTTACACAGAGCTTAAGAATTAGAATCATATTTTTAAAATCCTTTATTATAGAGTTTACAAAAACTGAAGGCAAGTAATCTTAAGAGGCCTGATCAAGAGTCAGTTAGTGGTAGTGCCATGTGCAAATCCAGGCCTGATTGATTCATGGGCTGAAATTTTAACAATTATGGTAACATAAAGCCCTTTTTACTACACAAAGCTAATAGTCAAATTAATCATTGTGCAATTAGGGCCCCCAGTCAGAAAAATGAAAAAATATTGCCCACTGAAGTAAAAGTTACTCCATTACATTCTACACTCAAAGGTGTATAGAAGTCAAAGACATGAAAGAAAAGAATATCCACAACAAAACACTAGCAAACCAAATCCAGCATCATATTAAAAGGATTATACTTCGTGGCCAAGTGGGATTTATCCCAGGATTAAAAGGGTGGGTTCAACATGAGAAAATCAATCAACATAATACACACATTAATGAAATGCAGGGCATGAATATTTCAGTTGATGCAGAAAAAGTATTTCACAAAATCCAACACCTTTTCATGATTTAAAATAAACTAGGGATAGAAGATAACTTCCTTAACATAATAAAGGACATATATGAAAAACTCATAGCTAGCATCATACTCCATTGTGAAAGACTGAAATCTTTCCCCCTAAGATCTGGAACACTTACACAGATGCTCACTTTCACTACTTCTATTAAACATTGTACTGGAAGTTCTAGCCAGAGCATTTGGGCAAGTAAAATAAATAAAAGGCATCCACATTGGAACTGGAGAGGTAAACTTATCTCTATTTGCAGATGACATCATCTGTTATGTGAGAAATCTTAATGAATCCACAAACTATTAGAGCTAATAAAGAAATTCAGCAAAGTTGCAGGATACAAAGCAACACTCAAAATTCAGTTTTGTCTATGCATAAGCAACAACCAATACAAAAAGTATATTAAGAAAGTAATACTATTTGCAATAACATCTAAAAAATAATTTATGTAACCAAAGAGGTGCAAGTCTAGTATACTGAAAACCACAAAATATTGTTGGAATAATTTTTAAAATCCTAAATAAATGGAAAAACCTGCTATGTTCATGGACTGGAAGTCTTAATACAGTTAAGATGGCAATACTCCCCAAAGAAATCTATAGATTCATTGCAATCCCTATTAAACCTAATGACTTTTTGTGCAGAAATGGAAAAGCCAATACTCAGTTCAAATGGAAATTGAAATGGTCTCCAAATAGCTAAAATAATCTTGAAGACAAACAAAGTTGGAGGACTCACACTTCCAAATTTCAGCTCTTACTACAAAGACAAAGTAATGAAAAGAGTGTAGTGCTGACATAAGAATAGACATATAAATTAATGGAATAGAATTGAGTGTACAGATATAAATCCATATATCTATGGTTTATTATTTTTTGACAAGACTACCAAGACCATTCAATGGGTTAAAGAACAATTTCTTCAAGAAATGATGATAGGAGAACTGAATATCCACATATTATAGAATGTAGTTGGAACTTCACCTCACACCATACGCAAAATTTAATGCAGAATGGATCAGATATCTAAATTTAAGAGTTACAGTAATAAAACTCTTAGAAGAAAACATAGGCATAAATCTGTATGACCTTATATTTTGCAATGGTTTCTTAAATATGAGACCAAATGCACACACACAAAAAAACACAATATTAAAAATCAGTAAATTGCACTTCATCCAAAAAAAAAAAAAACCAAAAAACCCTTTTGTGCATTATAGAACACTTACAAAAGCATGGAAAGATAACTTGCATAATGGGAGAAAATATTGGCAAATCATAAATCTGATAAAGACTTAATATTCAGAATACATAAAAAACATTTACATCTTAACAACAAAAGGACAAAAAACCCAATTAAAAAAAATAGACAAAGAACTTAATTAGGCATTTCCCCAAAAATATACACATAGAAAACAAGCATATGAAAAGATGCTCAACAGCATTATCCATTGGGGAAATGCTAATCAAAGCCACAAAGAGGTATCAATGTACACCCACTAGAATGATCATTATTGAAAAAGTAAAATAAAACAGAATATAACAAGTATTGGTGAGGGTGTAGATAAATTGGAAACTATATTGCTGATAGGAATATAAAATGGTACAACCATTGTGTAAGACAGTTCAGCAGTTCATCAATAAGTTAAATTACCATATGACCCAGTGAATCCACTCCTAAGTGTATAGCTAAAAGTATTATAAACAAGTGTTCCAACAAAAGCTTGTACATGGATTTTCATAGCAGCTGTATCTTCTCAATCGACAAAAGGTGGAAACAACTCAACCATGAAGAGACAGCTGAAAAAACAAAATGCTGTATATCCACACAATGGGATATTATTCAACTATAAAAGGATGGAAGTACTGATACATGCTACAACATAGATGAACTGTGAAAACATTGTGTTAAGCAGGAAAGAAACACACAAAAAGCCACATATTGTATAATTCCATTAATATAAAATATTCAGGGCAGGCAAATCCATAGAAACAGAAAGCAGATTAGTGGTTGTCAGGGGCTGGGAAGTAGGGGGAGCAGCCAGAAACTGATTAATGGTCTTGTGTTTCCATTTGAGGTGATGAAAAATTCTGGAACTAGATAGTGGGGATGGCTGCACAATATCGTGAATGTGCTTCATGACACTGCTATGCACACTTTAAAATGGTTATAATGATAAATTTTATGTTACATGAATTTTAACACAATAAAAAACTAATTGGAAGGCAGATTGTGGACAGGGTCCTGCCCAGGGGTCTGTGCTGTTCAGGCGTAGAATGAGAAGCTTGGGACATCTATCTGCATGGATCAATGGTGAGGATGGAACGGTAGAGATTCATGAGTTTTAAGCCTGCCAGTGGTCGCTGGCACGGACAGCTGAGCACCGCGATTAGGGAGAAAAAAAAGTAAAACGGCCAGTTGGAGCCACGAGCGGGGAGAGAAAGTTTTTTTTCTGGGGATTTGGCTGCCTGGAGCCCCTTGGACCTTGGGTGAACAGAACAGCTGGCCGGAATCGGCACCCGGTGGAGGGGAGGGGTGATTCTGTTTGGGGGAGGGAGTTGATCTGCCTAGCTGCCCAGGAATAAGCCCCGGGCCACAGTGGAGCTAGGAAGAGGGGACACTCTCCAAAAGAGGGAGGGTTCTGCTGGAGGACAGGGAAGGGAATTTTTTTTTGCCATCAATCTGGCTGCCTGGACCACCCCATAGTTTTGGGGAGCAGATAAGCCAACCTAAAGCAGCATCAGGCGGAGAGGAGAGGCGAATCTGCAGAGTCAAACTGATTTACATAGCAACCCAGTGACGCTGGTGCTTGGCTCCAGAAGGGGCGGAGTCAGCCATTTTTAGCACTCTGCACTGACTAACATCAGAGCTACAGCTACGCTGGGGAGTCCATGAAGTGGGACGTGCTTGATTAATTTCCATGAGACGAGCTAGGGTCACTTCCATAAGGGGGTTGGTCTATAGGAGGAATTATTTTGGGTCCTGTATTATGCAAAAAAAAAAAAAAAAAAAGTTAAAAGGTCACTTCAATAAATGAAAAATAAATTCTTTTTAATTTAGTTTAATAGCTAAAAGCTGTTTCAGGACCTGCATATAGAACCCTGTGGGGAAATTGATTGATAAACACAAGCAGGCAGAAAGGATCCATGTGGACCCTAGGGGAATTATGGACCCACCTTAGCGCTGTTTGACTACTTGCCTGTGTGGATCTTTGGTTTTTCTGTTTATTTCTTATCTCTTGCTTTTCTTTCCTCTTTCCTCCCCACTTTCTTTTTCTTTCATTTTTTTTTAATTAGGTGCTGCTAGCTTGTTGCTTCTTTGCTGTGCTTCTTCTTCAGTAATTTCCCACTCACTGTCTATATTGATTTTGTATTCCAAACTATCACTTATACTTTGTTCATCTTTCTGCCTTCTGCTTTCTGTTGTGGCTCTTAGATACAACAGTTTTTAATAAGCCCATAACTTAAAGGTGTCAATTTCTATTCCATCTATTTTGTTTTCTTCTTTTTTTTTTTTTTTTTAGTATTAACTTTTTCCTTTCAGCGCTTTCTTTACTATTTCTCTCCCTCCTCATAATTCTAGCCTTCTAAATCACTGCATATATAATCCTCCATTTGTTTTCCCAGACCACTGTAGGAACTCCACTTTTTTTCCTATTACTCTACACTGCCTACACAAGTTAAATATTCATCTCATTAAGTCTCATTTGGCCCCTCTTCTAACTTCTATCAATATTACTATTATCCTACTGCCTTCCTTACATCTTTTGATTCCTCTGACCCTAATCTTTTGCCTTCAAGGGAAGATAGAAAGAAGCAAGGAAATAAAACAAGAAGAAAAACTGCCAAAGAGAAAACTTAACACACATGCAGAACCACCAGCTAAATAAAACTCTAGAGCATAGAGAAAAGCTAATCAACTGAACAAACCCATCAAGATAATATGATGACCAGAGGGCAACAAAATATACAAATGACTCTGAGAAACTGGAAAACATGGACCAGTCCAATGAACAAATTAAAAACCAGGAAGTGATGCAGAACATCGAACAACTATTCAAAACTATCCAAAGAAATATCAGGAACCAACTTAAAGAAGTGAAGGAAGAGATTAAGTACATAAAGAAGACACTGGGAGAACATACTGAAGAAATTGCAAACATGCCTAAAAAGGTAATGGATATGATGGTGAACAATGGCACAATCCAAGAAATCAAAAAGATGCTGGATTCACATAACAGCAGATTTGAACAGGCAGAGGAAAGAATTAGTGATATGGAAGACAATACAGTTGAAATCAAAGAGATAGTAGAACAGATAGACAAAAAAATAGAAAAAATCCAGCATGGACTCAGGGAATTAACCGATAACACGAAATGCACAAACATACGTATAATGGGCATCACAGAAGGAGAAGAGAAGGGAAAGGGAACAAAAGGAATGTTGAAGGAAATAATGGCTGAAAACTTCCCAACCCTATTGAGAGAGATGGATGTGCAGGTCCAGAAAGCACAGCGCACCCCAAATAGTATAAATCCCAACACGCCAAATCCAAGACATATACTTGTCAAAATGTCTAATGCTCAAGACAAAGAGAAAATACTCAAGGCAGCAAGAGAAAAGAGAGCCATCACATACAAGGGAAACACAATAAGATTAAGTGCTGATTTCTCAGCTGAAATCATGGAGGGAAGAAGACAGTGGTATGACATAGTCAAAATACTAAAAAAAAACAAACTTCCAGCCACGAATTCTCTATCCAGCAAAACTGGCATTCAAAACTGATGGAGAGTTCAAAATATTCACAGATAAACAGAAATTAAGAGAGTATGTCAATAAGAAACCAGCACTTCAAGAAATACTAAAGGAATCTCTACAAGTTGAAAAGGAAAAAAAAGGGGGAGAGAGTTGGAGGAGAGTTTAAAAACAACTGAAAAGACAAAAAGAGAAACAAAACAACATATGACATACAGTAACGCAAAGAAAAAATGGCTGAAGTAAGAAATTCATTAGGAGTAATAACACTGAATGTTAATGGATTAAATTTACCAGTCAAAAGACAGGATTGGCAGAATGGATAAGAAAATATGATCCATCTATATGCTGTCTACAAGAAACCCACCTTCGACCCAGGGATTCTAGGAGACTGAAAGTGAATGGCTGGAAAACCATTTTACAAGCTAACAATAGCCAAAAAAGGGCAGGAGTAGCTATTCTAATATCAGACAAAATAGACTTTAAATGCAAAACTATTGTAAGAGACAAAGATGGACACTACACATCAGTAAAAGGATTAATCTCTCAAGAAGAGAGAACAGTCAGCAACATTTACGCACCTAATCGGGGTGCCTCAAAATACGTGCAGCAAACTCTGGAAAAACTAAGAGGAGAAATAAATGGCTCTACAATTATAGCAGGGGACTTCAACACACCACTATCTTCATTAGACAGAACATCTAGACGGAGAATCAATAAAGAAACAAAGGCACTGAACAATACATTAGAAAACCTGGACTTAATGGACATATACAGAACTCTACACCTAAATACAGCAGGATTTACATTCTTCTCGAGTGCACATGGAACATACTCCAAAATAGACCACATGCTAGGCCACAGAAAAACTCTCAATGAATTCAGAAAGATTGAGATTATACAAAGTAATTTCTCTGACCACAACGGAATGAAATTGGAAATCACTAAGGGCCAGAGAAACAGGTTAGGCACAAGGATATGGAAGTTAAACAACACACTCTTAGACAAACAGTTGGTCAAAGAAGAAATCTCAAAAGAAATCAGTAATGACCTTGAAACTAATGAAAATGACAACACAACATATCAAAACCTATGGGATGCAGTGAAAGTAGTACTGAGAGGGAAGTTCATAGCCAAAAGTTCATATATTAAAAAAGAAGAAAGAGCTAAAATTGAAGACCTAACTGCACACTTGGAGAAATTGGAAAAACAACAACAAACTAAACCTAAAGGAAGTACAAAGAAGGAAATAACAAAGATTAGAGCAGAACTAAATGAAATAGACAATAAGAAAGCACTGGAAAAAATAAACAAAACCAAAAGCTGGTTCTTTGAGAATATCAATAAAACTGACAAACCCTTAGCCAGACTAACAAAGAAAAAGAGAGAACAGATGCAAATACATAAAATAAGGAATGAGCAAGGGGATATCACTACTGACCCCACAGAAATAAAGAGTATCATAAGAGGATACTTTTAAAAATTATATGCCAACAAGAATGATAATTTAGAGGAAATGTACAAGTTTCTAGAAACCCACAAACAGCCTACATTGATGAACGAAGAAATACATGAACTCAACAGTCCTATTACAAGTAAAGAGATAGACTCAGTCATCAAAAACCTCCCAACTAAGAAGAGCCCAGGACCAGATGGCTTCACAGCTGAATTCTACCAAACATTCTGGAAAGAACTAACACCAATTCTACTGAAGCTCTTCCAAAAAATAGAAGTAGAAGGAATATTGCCTAACTCATTCTATGATGCCAACATTACCCTAATACCAAAACCAAATAAGGATACCACAATAAAGGAAAATTACAGGCCAATCTCTCTATTGAACCTAGATGCTAAAATCCTCAAGAAAATACTTGCTAATCGCCTTCAACAACATATCAAAAGGATTAATGCAAGGATGGTTCAATATAAGAAAATCATTCAATGTAATACACCACATAAACAGATTGAAAGAAAAAAAAATCACATGATCATCTCTATAGATGCAGAAAAAGCATTCAACAAAATACAGCACTCTTTCCTCATAAAAACACTGCAAAAGATAGGAATAGATGGAAACTTTCTGAATGTGATAAAGGATATATATGAAAAATCCAAAGCTAACATCATTTTCAATGGTGAAATCCTAAAATCCTTCCCTCTGAAATCGGGAACTAGACAAGGATGCCCACTATGTTCATAGCTGCATTGTTCACCATTGCCAAAAGTTGGAATCAGCCCCGGTGCCCATCGATAGATGAATGGATAAGCAAAATGTGGTACATACATACAATGGAATATTACTCAGCTGTAAGAAGGAATAAAGTGTTAACACACGGAATAACATGGATGAATCTTGAAGACCTTATGTTGAGTGAAGCAAGCCAGGCACTGAAGGATGAACAGTATATGACCTCACTGATTTGAACTGAGGAAAGTGAGCAGTCTCTGAGAACCATTGTCTGTAATATAGGTTAACAAGGGAGAGAAAGAGAAGAGCAGGCTTTGAGCCATCACCCATAAGGACATAATCTATGGTAAAGGGATAGAGCATAGTTGCATATTGAAGGATAGGACAGATGTGGAGTGATATTACTGGGTTTGGTGGTGCAGCGTTGACAGGTGGGTAGATTAGGAAGGGCATGTTCAAATACCCAGGGCACGTAACTATGAATCTTGACATTCCATGAGTCAAGACAGGGGAGTGTCATATGCCCCAGGTGTGTGGGGAGGAAGGAACAGTTAAGATCTAATGGAGTATTAAGTGGTCATGAGAAAGGTTTCTCATTACCTTACAGTAATGGACACAGGACATGGTAAATATCATCAAAACTTATTAAACTGTATCGTCTAAATTGTAAACTATACTGTAAATCATTGACAACATTTAGTTGCTATATTTTGCTATGTGTATAACAGTTATAACAATGCTAACATCCAAAAAAAAAAGTGTTTTAATATGGGGTGGGGAAGAGGGGCGTGGTTTGGTATCTGGGAGTCTTTGGTACTCCGTGTGTGACTTTGCTGTGACCTAAAACTTTTTGAAAATTGAATGAAAATTTGGGAGACACTGGGGATTGAGAGAGGGAAGGTGACACGGCACACTGGATATCCGATTACACAGTGATAAAAGGAAAAAAGAATATATATGTGTATTTTTGTAATAAGGCATTTCTTTTGCTTTTTTCCCCATTTTTTTTTGAATGTCCCAATCAGCTAATTATATTTTGTTTTGTTTTGTTTTTTGTTTGATTGTTTGTTTGTCTTTTTGGTTTTTTTTTTTCCTGAGTTTCCATATGTTTGTCTCTTGCATGTAAGCTTTTCATTGTTGTTTCTTTTTCCTACTAAGTGTATTTGATTATTTTATGGGCTACATGTTCATGGAAGATTTAGATCACAGAAGGGTTACAATGGGTACTGCAGGGGATTATTGGTGGGGGGTGTCTTGGAGGGGGGATTCATGGGAGTAAGTTCATCTGAACATACATGAAAGATATACAAAATTGTTCAAAAGATCAAAGGATGGGTCATGGTCACGGTGTGTGGACAATCACTCAATAAATGAGGGAATCTGAATTCCTAGCCTGGAGAGCTCTGCCACATTCTCCAAGGGAGCAGCAACAGTCCTCTGAGTGCAGGGACAGTGTCTGTCAAAAGAGGATGGCCCACTGATGAGTTCTTGTTATTGATGACTACCCTTATAAGTCTTTCCTTTTGTAACTGAAACTTAGCTTACTGTTATGGGGTGCCTAAGGGTTGCCACCTGAGAGCCTCCTTGTTGCTCAAATGTGGCCTCTTTCTAAGCAAAACTCAGCCTATGAATGCATTACCTTCCCCCCAACGTGGGTCATGACCTCCGGGGATGAGCCTCCCTGGCAACGAGGGATTAATACCAAGTGCCAACTGGCAACACAACTGGAAAAAGACCTTGAATAAAAGGGGGAAAAGGTAAAGACAAATGAGTTCAAGTGGCTAAGAGACTTCAAAGAGAGTCGGGAGGTCCTCCCAGAGGTAACGCTTACACACACCTCAGTAGGATCTCATAGAACATCAAAGTGCATATCACCCCACACAGAGGGGCTCCTGAGAGCTCTGGAGACACCCAGGTCCTATATAAGAGACTGACGCCTTATCAGTGGGCTCTATTTTGGAATCTGTGCTCCTGAGAGTGACAGAATTGGACTCAAATAAGTCCTCTCTGCACATGGTTCATCAGTCCCTTCTATTCAAACCTATATGTGATGCTGGAGTTTTTAGGTATGCTTCCAGAGACTGGAGCCTCTGGCCTACCTATGTGCCAGTTGTGCGTGGAATCTCGGTGGAGCTGCAACTCCTACCCTACAGCTCAATGGACTCATCCAAGTCACCTGGCGAGGAGACAACGATGGGCAACGGCCATCCCAGGGAATGGAGAGGGCCTGCATCTGCAGGCAGGATCATCCCACCCACCACATCCATGGGATATAAGCCCTCTCTCACTTGGAGGAGGAGTGGACATCACTATCCCAGTCCCCTCAGGATTGGGGGAAGAGCTATGGACTAGAGTGGACTTGATTATATTCTCTTGTATACATATGGTGATTCTAGCAATGGAAGAAATTATAACAGTGAGGTGGAGCCAGTGACCACTGGACACTTTTGGGGCAGGGAGGGGATGTGCAGTTGAAATACAGGGGCTTTTTCAGGATTTGGAGGTTGTCCTGAGTGCCGTTCTGGCAACGGATGTAGGCCATTTTAAATCAGCACACACCATTCAGAACTGTGTGGGAGTGAGTCTGGTCTATGATGTGTACTGTGGTCTATGGTTGATGGCAAGGCCCCAGGATGTGTAAGTCCGTTGAGGGTGATGGGCCACATTTGTGGGAGATGTTTGTGTGGGATATGGTGGGAGGTGTGGGAGGTAGGGAACATGGGAATCCCTGTAAGTTCCATGTAATATTTAGGTAAGTTAAGCACCTCTTAAAAAAAAAAATTAAAAAAAAAAAAATATATATATATATATAACATTTTTGTAAGCAAATGCACATATATGCATATATATTTATATATCATTTTAGAAATATTGGTGTGTATTGTGAAAAATTTGATTTTTACCCACAATAAATAATAAATTAATTAAAAAAAACTAATTGTATTCATAAAAATGTTAGTTGATCAATATGGTATACACCAATAATAAAATGATTGTATGTTTTGAAATATCTATAGCAGGATGTGACAAAGTTAGTATCATAAGCAAATATTTCAGACTCTCTCTTGCTACATGATAAATCTTGTATAGATAACCCTTATTATTATGCTCTGTAAACAGTGTTTGGCATATAAAAACCTAAAACAATGCTTTATTTCTTTAAAAAATGCATTTACATTTTGTATAATGTTGTGTCTATATTAAAATGATATTGTAATTATCCATAGGATAGTGAAATTGGAGGGTACAGAAGTTTAGGAGATATTTTTCCCTATTGGATGTTTCCTCCTGAAGGCTCCAGGGAATAAAACAAACCTCCTATGCAAAGGAAGTCCTCATGATGAAGTCCTTAAGACGAGGTCCTTATGCTACACTTTGTCCTTTGTGGGTCAGCATATACTTTCTCATTCTGGAAACACCATGAGCCATCCTGACTAATTTTGTAACAGTTTTCTTAGGGAGAAATAAGTGCATTTTTTTTCTAATTCAACCCATTCTGGTTTTTTAAAAAGATTTATTTACTTTATTTTTCTTTATTTGCCCCCTCCCCAAATGGTTCTCTCATCTGTCATGCTCATTGTTTGATTGCCTTCTCCAGGAGGCACTGGGAAGTGAACCTGGGATGCCCCCACATGAAAGGCGCGTGCCAAATGGCCTGAGCCACATGCTCTTTTAAGACTTTAAATGTGTCCTTAGACATGCATTTGCAACAGAATCTAGCATGTCTGCCATCACTGACTTGGAGATTTGTAATATTTACAGGGCTTCAGGATCCCATGATTGCTCACTTCTTTTTTAATGCTGCATGCTCTGAATTCATGGATATTATCAAAGGGAGATGGTGCTACTAGCTCATCATCAGTAAGCTACATTCCTGTGTTTGTTTTTCATGGTATTGAAGATAAACTGAGGTAATTTTCTGGTAATTTCAGTTAAGGTTGATGAATTCCAGTCTATTTAAAACATCTGATTTGCTGTTCTTATGGTCTTTGGTAGTTTAGCCAGGTTGCCCACCTTCAAGGGCACAGTTTATGACTCTATAATTACATAAAATTTGGATTCAAGGTAGTTGGATAACTTTCATTGTCATCTTTCTTTCCCAAAATGGCACAGCACTTGGAGTGGATGGCTTGTATATATAGATATATATTTTTTAATTTTATAATTTTTACTGGTTCATAATCTGTGTTCTGAGCTATAAAATACTATAGATTTGAGGCATTGTACACCATATATGACATTTATTTTTTTTTCATATATATTTTAAAAGATGCTTAGATTACATAAATGTTACACAAAAATTACAGGGATTCCCATGTTCCCCACCTCCCATACCTCCCTTAACATCCCACATAAACATCTTTCATTAGTGTGGCACATCACCTGCAATGGATATACACATCCTGCAGCTTTGCCACTAAGCATAGACCACAGTTCACATCGTGGACCACACTCTCTCCCACACAGCCCTGCATGGTATACGCTGATGTAAAATGGCCTATATCGTTCGGATGGCTTATATTTTGAAGAGTGAGTTTACTGGGACTGTTTGGTGAAACACTGTGGCTATGAGGAACCTACTGCTTTACTGGAAATGCTACTTTTTATGCCAAAGATATAGAAATCTTGGGTGTAGTACATTGGGCAGCTCAAGACCTTCAGGTAAACCACTGAATATATCTAGAAATACAGAGTCAGATCAGATCATCGCAAAGATTTATTTCTCCTCAAAAATTCTACTATTACCTCATTAGTGACCTTATGATTTCCATCCCTTGGTGACATTTAAGAATTTTCTGTAAATTATCAACTATGAGTCAACAAAGTTTCTACCCTTCACAGAAGGGACTCTGACACTCAAAGACGATGCTACAGTTGTTGGTTTGGCCCTTCTTTTTATTTTATGCCCTCATGGTCCATCTGTGATGACTGCATATGGAGTAATCACTTTGGTCCTTTCAAACTCAGTTGCCCATCAATCACCATCACAATTCACCTAGTCTCTCCCACATTCACATTGTGAAACAACCCACTTTCTGACAGTTCTCCCTTGCTTTCCCAATTTGGAAGGAGTTGGAATGTATCTCCTGTATGCTTTCTCCCAGTATATCAGTTACTCTGGTCTGTGACATGCTAATTAGGTATTATCTCAGCATTCTGGTGCAGTAAAGTCCTCACTGGTGAAGTAATTCCATGTTTGAATTTTGTCAAGCACTTGAAGTTCCCTAAGCCCCATTTCTATGTGTGCAAAAAGGAGATCTTATATATGTATTTTACAACACTGTGAATGTACATGAGTAATTAACTTTATTTTGTTTGATTGTCTTCTGGCCATAGGGATAGGTAAGTTCCACTCCCTGAGATTTTAAGAGGGATGACTGTGGAGTTTATAGTTCCTCTGTGCCCCAAACCTGGATGAACTCTAATTATAATAAATGTATTCTTCTTTTGAAAAATACAAGGAATAAATTAATGTTTTGGATAGAAGGGCCCCAAAGGTTTTTTCAAGTACACCTAAAGAAGACTGAGATTGTTTTTCCCATAGGAGCTTCTGGCTTCACACATCTGTCCCTGCTGGGTCATATTTGTTACATTCCACTGTTCTTATTGCACTTCTTGAGAAGGAAGTACTGATTTGAAATTTTATCATTTTCTTCCAAATGAAGGGCCATGCTTAGTTAGATAAAAGATTGATGATATTTTTTAAACTATTTCCTGTTCACTGTATGTCTTATTAAAATACAACCTGTCTAATCCTTTTGGAAAAAAAATTATACAAGACTTTCCAATAAACATCTGTTAGAGTTAACTGAATATACATTATTGCTTCCTGCCATTTTGGACCAAATTCAAGCTACCCGGCTTGGGATTCCTCTGAGAATATTAGCTGTGTATTATCTTTGCATTTCTCAGTAAACATTTTTTAAGTTTAATTTATTTAATTTTTATATTTTAATTATTTTATTAGACAATTTGTGAGCTTACAAAACAATCATGCATAATATGCAGAATTCCCATACATCACCCCTCCACCATTAGTAAACATTTTGATGAATTAGTTCAATGACTGAAAACCTTCCTTGCCTTTACAGTGTGAGAATTGATCACCTATCACTTCTAGTCTATCAGTGGTCATGAAAAAAGTTTTTTGAGTATAAATGTACATCAGATATACACTGATTTTCAGAACTGATGCAAATATTGCCACCACACATTTGGAATCTACACTGGGAATTTTGGTACCAAGAAACCCCTGTTGCATCTACCGTGGTTATAGAGTTCTAGATAAGGGGGGAGGGGTACGTTCCACCATTTAATTACAGAAAAGTAATGAATGTGATCATACAGCACTGTCGATGTGATTCAGGATACATATGCAGGCTATTGGTAAAGGAAAAGATATGGCATCTCGAACCAGTGATTGGGAAACATAATAAAATAAAATAAAATTAAATTAAATTAAATTAAATTAAATTAAATTAAATTAAATTAAAATAAAATAAAATAAAATAAATAAAATAAAATAAATAAAATAAAATAAAATAAATAACCGCAGGAGATAGTCTGAGTCACTTCTCCATGCCTTAGGCAGTTTCAAGAATCCATGCCTGACAACTGTAATGCAAAGTTGAGCTGGATGTCCTTTAACTAGGCTCCCATTTTACTTTAGTCCTTTCTCAACCATGACCACATGCCATTCCAATGACCTGCTTCATAACGCGTTCATTCAGATAATACTTATTAAGAGTCTGCTGTGTATTGGACACTATGTTAAGAATGGGAACCCAGAAGGAAACAAAACAGACAGAAAGCTATGACTCCATGGAACTTATACACTAGTTGGGTGAGACAGGTATGAAACATGATAAATGAGAATAATATATCTGTTAAATGGTGAGAAGTTCTGTAAAAAAAAGGCAGGAAAAGGAGAGAATGGAGCTGAGAAGATTTTCAATATTAAATGACACAGTGAAGGAGGACCTCAATGCAGAGATTTTTGGAAAGAATAATAAAACAAAAACAGTCTGGCAGAAGTGAGGAAGTGAGCCATGCAGATATCTTGGAGAAAAGCATGCAAATATGAGAAATAGTACATGCAAATCCCTGTAGCATGACAATGATGGGTGTTCATCAGCAGTAATATGATCATATTATGCCTGGAGGTAATTCCCTTGTTGCTATGTTGAGAATAATTCAAAGGGAAACAAGGGGGAAGCAGGGAGATGATTAGGATTCTAGATCCATAATTCAGGTGATAAATGAAGGTGGTAGCAATAGAGGTAGAGAAAAGTAGTTAGACTCTGGAGATATATAAGGATAAAGCAAAAATTTGCTGATGATTGTGAGATGGATAAGTAAGAGTAATGTCAAGGGGAACACCAGATGGCCAGTAACAGGTAACAGAAAGGGAAAAACACAATTTTAATGCCTGCTCAGTGGTTTATCACATAAAATACTACCCTCTACCAAGTTAAATCCTCATCATCAAACATTTAGATAAAGTCTCTATGTTGGTACTACAAGTAATAAAGTAATATTTCAATAAAAATATCAGCTCAAAGAACTTTTTGTGAATGTCCTATTATTCTTCTCTGGACTATTCCTATTTCCAGGTCTTTCAACATGCATTGAAAATTGGCCTTGAAACAAAGGAAGCACCTTCCACAGCAGGGGTTGGGTTGGGTGGAAGTGTTCAACAGCAATGAGTGTACAATTATTTTTTATGTTTGCTAAGTGATGTAATCATTTCTCCTATCCTCTGCTCTCCTTCCTGACAGGTAGTCCTTTTGCCCCACCCTCCGCTGTGTATTATGAAGGGAATGGTCAAAGCAAGTTCTACAGAAGTCTTCATACTCCTGGGCTTCTCTGCATGACGATCATTAGAACCTGTCCTCTTTGTAGCTGTCTCAATATTTTACGTGGTGTCTGTTGTGGGAAATGGCATCATCATTCTGGTCTCCCGCATGGATGTGCACCTCCATACTCCTATGTACTTCTTTCTTACTAACCTCTCCTTCCTGGACATTAGCTTCACCATAAGTATTGTCCATTGTCCCTCAACTTCTGGTCAACCTCTGGGGATCAGAGAAAAACATAAGCTATGGAGGGTAGTGGTCCAGTTCTATATCTCCCTTTGGCTGGGCGCCACTGAGTGTGTCCTCTTGACCATCATGTCTTATGACCACTACTACACTATCATCATGCATCCACAGCTTGGCCTTGGCCTGGCTTTTGCCTCCTGGCTTGGGGGTCTGGCCACCAGCATGGTGGGCTCAACACTTACCATGCTGCTACCACTGTGTGGAAACAATTGCATCGACCATTTCTTTTGTGAGATGCCCCTCATGCAGCTGGCTTGTGTGGACACCAGCCTCAATGAGGTGGAGATATACCTGGCAAGCTTTATCTTTGTTGTCTTGCCTCTGGTTCTCATCTTAGTATCATATGGCCATATTGCCTAGGCTGTGTTGAAGATCAGGTCAGCTGAAGGGCAGAGAAAGGCATTCAACACCTGCTCTTCCCACTTGGCAGTCGTTTTATGGGAGCATCATCTTCATGTACCTCCAGCCAGCCAAGAGCAATTCTTATGAGCAGGGCAAGTTTATAGCTTTCTTCTACACTGTAGTCACCCCGATGCTGAATCCACTGATTTACACCCTGAAAAACAAAGATGTGAAGAGAGTGCTCAGGCACAATTTGTTAGAAAACTGCCGTGCCTTGGCAAGGAAATGAGGGCGTGCTTGGACTGTAGTCTTTTATAATGAGGAAGAATAAGTTTAAAGTTATCAAAATTGATTTTTGAGTGCAGGATATTTGGTATGTCATTTCTGTTTTGATTATTGGTTAACCTCAAAAGAAATGGGAATCTAAAATGGGATGTGATCACGTACTATTTTCACACCAATACTAGGAGAAACATGGTCTGTTTTTAAGTTTTGTTATTTGTTTAAAATAGTGTCTGCGATTTAGGGTACCTAATCTGTGTGAAGTACTTCATATTGTTTCCAATATATGCAACAAATCAGTAAGGTGGTTATTATTAACCTCACAGAGGTTATTATAGAGCTATTTGACCCTCTTTTCCTCTCTAGAAGAATCAAATTGAATCTTTTACTTTACCTCTTGCAAAATAAAAGTTCATTTATCCATTCTGTTTCTTTATAGAAAAACTGAATGTCAAAAGTACCTTCTGTCCACTCACACACAAAAAATCTATATGAATTGGTTAGTAGTCCTAGCCCCTTAATATCAAGCTACACATCCATTTTACAATATAAATTCTTGTAGTCGCTTAATGATAAGGAAGCACCTCATGGATTCCTTAAAGCTCCATTTGCTAATGATTAATACACTACATGGACTGGCCAGTTTTACATGCACACAGGCTGACAACTGAGCACAGTCAGGCATTCATGGTAAAAACGAAAAAAGGAAAAAAATTCAAAACCTATTCAAAGGGGTTCTATTCAATTTGTTTGCATAGATTGTCATAGTTGGTTTACTGAAAACATTTTTAAAATTGGTTTACCTCTGGATGATGTGCAAGAAAATGTGTGAAGTCTAAAGTGTCATGATGTAACCCCACTGGTAAAATGGTCCTCTTGTACTTCCGTGCGCTCCCACCCATGGTGACAGTGACACAGCCCGAGGGTGTACCTGCATGCCTGGGGTTCCCATTATCTACATTGTACTAGAGGGAAACAAGACTCAGGCTGCCACTGTTCACACGTTTGTTTTTTTTTTTTTTTTTCATTTTTTAAAAGGTACTTAGATTACATAAATGTTACACAAAAATTATAGGGATTCCCATATGCCCCACGTCCCACACCTCCCACAACCTCCCACATAAACATCTTTCATTAGTGTGGCATATCACCTGCAATGGATATGCACATCTGGGGCTTTGCCACTAAGCATGAACCATAGTTCACATTGTAGATCACTATCTCTCCCACACAGTTCTGCATGTTATGTGCTGATGTAAAATGGCTTATATATGTCACTGCAGTGTCACTCAGGATAATTCCCAAGTCCTGAAAAAGCCCCTGTTATTAAAACTGTTTTTACCTCCTCCTGCACCCAGAGCATCCAGTGGCCACTAGGTCCACAATACGTCTATAACAGAATACCACTAAGTCCACTTTAGTCCATAGCTCTTCCCCCAATCCTGAGGAGTCTGGGATGGTGATGTCCACTCCACCTTCAAGTGAGAGGGGGCTTATATCCCATGGATAAGATGGATGGGATTATCCTGCCTGCAGATGCATACTCTCTCCATTCCCTAGGATGGTCGTTGTCCATCATTATCTCCCCACCAGGTATCCTGGGTAAGTCCATTGAGCTGTAGAGTAAGAGTTGAAGCTGCACTGAGATTCTGGGTCCAGCTGGCACATGGGTAGGCCAAAGGCCCTTGAATGGAAGGGACTGATGGACCTTGTGCAGGTGGGGACATATTTGAGTCCAACTCTGTCACTCTCAGGAGCACAGATTCCAAAGTAGGGCCCACTGATAAGGCACCAAACTCTGGGGCTATCCACCCTGATATAGGACCTGAGTGTCTCCAGAGCCCTCAGGAGCCCCTCTATTTGGGGTGATATGTACATTGGAAACCTATGAGGTCTTACTGAGATGTGCATAAGCATTACCTCTGGGATGACCTCCAGACTCACTTTGAAATCTCTTAGACATATGAACTCATATGTCTTTACCTTTTCCCCCTTTTATTTAAGGTCTTTTTCCAGTCGTGTTGCCAGTTGGCACTAGGTAGTAATCCCTCGTTGCCAGGGAGGTCATCCCCGGGAGTCATGTCCCATGATGAGAAGAAGTTAATGCATTTCATATGCTGAGTTTGGCTTAGAGAGAGGCCACATTTGAGCAACAAGGAGGCTCTCAGGAGGCAACCCTTAAGCACCCCATAACAATAGGTTAAGTTTCAGTTTCAAGAGCAAAGACTCATAAAACTAGTCATCAATAACAAGAACCCATCAGTGGATCATCCTCCTTAGCCAGACACTGCCCCTGAACTTAGGGAACTGTTGTTCTCCCTTGGAGAATGTGGCAGAGCTCTCCAGGATGGAAATTCAGTATTCTCTCACTTATTGAGTGATTCTCCACCCACTGTGACTGTGCCCCATGAGTATTTGAACAATTTTATATATCTTTTATTTATGTTCAGGTGAACTTCCTCTCATGAACCCTCCATCCCAGACATCCCCCACCAACGATCCTCTCCCACCCCAGGTGTAACCCTTCTTTGATCCAAAATTTCTTTAAAGATTAAGCCAATACAATAGCCAAATACAATTAATAGGAAAATGAAATAATCTTGAAGATCTTATGTTGAGTGAAGCAAGCCAGGCATTGAAGTACATGACCTCACTGATATGAATTAATGAAACTGAGCAGTCTCCAAGAACCATTGTCTGAAAGATAGGTTTACAAGAAAGAGAAGAGAAAGTTGTGATCCATCATCCATACAGACATAATTTATGGAAAAGTGATAGAATATAGTTGCATATTGAAGAGATAGGACAAGTGGGTAGTGATGTTATTGCATTTGGTGGTGCAGGGTTGACAGGGGGGTGGATTGGGAAGGGTGGGTTAGAATACCCAAATACTGGGGGGGAGAGATGGGAGAGGGAGAGGGACCAGGTGAACACTTGGGATTTGTGGGTATGAGGTTGAAAGTACAGAGGTGGGAATTCTCTTACGGCAATATGACAAGGAAGTGTCACTGGTTTAGGGTGTTGGTTGGGGGGGCATTCTGGACAGGGCGCATCTGGAGCAGGCTTCTAGGGAGTGTCTGAGTGTTCATGCTGACATGATGTATTGTATCAGTGGGTGGAGACCCACAATGAGTAGGAAGGAGATGGACTCCCATCTTTGGGAGGGCGGATTTGTCCAGAAACAGACAAGTGGGTGTCTCTTATGAGCAAGAGTGGTTCCTAATAGGGAAGGACAAACCAGTGTGTCAAGACCTCTTGTTGCATGTAACTATGAATCTTGTCAATCAATGAGTCAAGTCAGGGTGTCGTCATGGGCCCCAGGGAGATGGTAAGGGAGGAACAGAATAGATTAAATGGGGTATTTAGTGGTCAGTGGTAATGTTCTTCATTACCTTTCAGTGATGGACCCAGGACATGGTAAACATCATCAAAATGTATAAAATTGTACGGTCTAAAATGTAAACCATAGTGTAAACCATTGACAATGTTTAGTAGCTATGTTTCACTATCTGTATAATAGTTATAACAATGCTACCATCCACATACAAAAAAATTTTAATATGGGGTGAGGAAAGGGGGAAGGGGTTGGGTATATAAGGGTCTCTTGTATTCTGTGACTTTGCTGTGACTTAAAACTTCTTTGAAAATTAAGTGAGAAATAGTGAGACACTGGGGAGTGAGAGGGGGAAGGTGCCACAGTATGGGCTGTATACCTGATATTGCAGTGATAAAAGGCAAAATGTCAAAAAAATATTTTTTTCTAATTTCTTTTTCCCATTTTTTGAATATACCAATCCTTTAATTTTATTTTAGTTTTTTTTTTTTTTTTTTAAGTTTTCAAGTATTTTATCTCTTACATTTAACCTTATAATTATTATTTCATTTTCCTATTTGGCTATTGTTCACATATTTTTTAAAAGAAACCTTTACCAAGGGAGCATCTTTGGACTCTCTGTTTTTCAAACTTCCTGAACAATAACTTGGAGCTGGCAGAATAGGCTGTGTACTTGAGCACAACCGTCAACAAGTGCTGTTCAAGAAATTACAATGTCCCTCCATTCCAAGCTGTAAATGCTACCTTTCTTTGTTTTTTAAAGCTTAGACCTGTCCATCATGGACAGTAGACATGCTTGGCATTCTGCCTGCAACATCTATAGAGGTGGAATCTAAGTATGCAAAAGTTTCAGCATTAGAACCTTGTGCTTCTTTGTCAGCAAATTAATGGTTTTATCAATATCATGCTAAACTGATTGATTTATAGCTACAGTAACATTGAATTTCCTATTCAACTCTAGATCTTATGTTTTCAGGAAATGTGTTGATATCTTTCACTTACTAGTATATTTGCTTATTTTATCTTATACCAAGCATGTATTCACCCATTCTCAAAATGAGACATTTATTGGCGATTGTAACAACCAACATACAACACAGATATAAGAATCATAAGGTTCACAGATCTGTCACTTGCTTTTGGTTTAAAACTCAAAACAGTCTTTAAAACTGGTAATGTTGCCATTTTATAGAAAATTCTGATCAGTGAGAGAAGATGAAATTTATGTTTGTCCTTGAGTGTTCCATAGCAGGGGGAATAACAAAATTCATCTACTTACAATATATTTCATGATTATTCTCTAGGTGGATTTTTCCCCCAAACAATTCTACCTTCCAGATTTTTTTTCCACGTTTCTCATTTAAACACATCCCTAAATGTAATATTTAGACTCCTAGCTCATTTATTCCATTAAAACAAATAGTTACTGGTAATATGAGTCTTGGAAAAGCACACAAATGGATCGTTGAGTTAATAACAACTCAGCTTCTTAGAAAAGCTTCAATTCTCATGTAATTTAAGAGTTTGTAAGACCATAACCAATAATTAACATATGTATATATGTATTGTCAAAATGAAAAGATAATATTATTAAAATTTTATGAAGTCAAAAGTTAGCTACATTCTGACAAAATATTGATTTTTATTTTACATGTTGTCTCCCTATACTGCCATATATTTGCTTACTCACATGTGGTGACAAAGTGGAGGCATAAATTTCTATTTCCTTTACTAATAAGAAAAACAGCATCCCACGTATCTTGAATGATTAGTATTGCTAGTCACATTTCTAAGCAATTTATCTGAATTAACTCATTAAATTTTCACAACAAAGCTATTAGTTACTATTATCACTGTTTTATAAGCATGGAAACTAAGGTCCAAATTCACAGAGCTCACGTGTAAGGAAGCAAAGGTTTTAATCCAGCACAGTTGCCTTTAGAACCTTCTGCTACTACTTGAGCACTTTCTTCAATAAATAACATAAAAATCTCCCCCTGACAGCCTTCATAATGTTTTTGAAAATAATGCACATCTTTCAATGAGTTTAATTTTTTATTTCAATCAATCATTATTTATAGGCCATTCAGGCTATTTTTTTCTAAGTTATTTACATTATATGATGTGTAGAGGTTTCTTTCTTCCAGTGAGTAATTTCCTTAAGATAATCACCAGAATATATATTATTGAGGTAAATATCACCTTAATTTTAAATTTTTAAATGCATTGCCTACACATTGGCAGCTGAAGAGGGAAACATTGTGAGGTAGCTCAAATTACTTCACAAAATATATGATATTATGATATCCTGAATTCTGCAAACCTAATCACATTTATCACATCCACTATCTGCATATAAAATATTACATCATATCTATATATTTATTTTTATCTTTTCTCTATTTCATATTGTAACACCTACAGTTCTCTATAAAGCATTCCTAGGTATCAGACTCAGGAACATAATTCCATTTTCCCCTGGACAAGGAGCAAAGTGGTGTCTAATAATATAAGCTTCTACTGCCCCCCCCCAGGCTGCCCCACCAGCTGCATCCCACTCCTGATTCTCTGTGATTATTGTGATATAGGATGGAAAGGGGCCTGGATCCTGAGCCAGAGAATCTGGGCAGATAACCAAGCTTGGCAAAATGCCAACTATATGCCAGATGTATTAACCAGAGCCTTAGCAGAAAATAGATGCTCAAAGCAGATTATTTGAACAGCATTTAATAAAGGGCAAAAATCCTAATATATAGGCGGGGTATAGGGAAACTACAAGAGATAGTGCATTACCTTGGGGTACTATCAATGGAAATCATTACTATTCCTGGGTACAGCAGAGAGAGGGAAAGCGGATCCTGGGTACAGAAAGACTCTGTGGGGAAGATTGTTAACGAGGTCTGCTCTTCAAGCAAGGGAAACACCCAGAAGTGGCACTCTCAGGAAAAAAGATGGGAGGATAAAATTACTGACCTCACACTACTCCCTCCTGACTATGTCCTGGCAGGACCTCTCGTTGGCTGAACCCAATCCCAGGCTAAAAGGCTAGAGAGCCCACTGACATAGCCAGGTGGAGAAGGTGAAGAACAAATTTAGAGGGGCAAAGAGATAATACTCAGCAGAGTCCATTTTCCTTGTCCTTAGCAGCTTTTCTTGTCCTTCATATATGTAACAGTTCACATTTCCAATTCCAGGGATATAGAAATTCCCATTCACTACCATATCACCATTAAGTGATGTCAATAACCATGAAACCCATGAAGACCTAAAATTATTAACCACTACCAGAATTCTTCACACAACTTACCAGGATCAAAGGGGAATGGAGCAATTCTTTAACAAAACCTATAGCTGCCAAAGCCCTTGCTTCTTTATTTGGGTATGACATCAGAGTTTTTAATCATAGTTACCTTCTTCTACTACTGATTCTAAAATCCCTTAACCTCTGCAAACATTTTTAATGCAACTTGCAATGTCTTATAGATACCAGTATAAACATATCTAAACTATAAAGAGACAAACAGCATAAAAGTTGAGAGGCTTAACAAAAGTCACAAAAGAAGAAAGATGCATCAGACTTCCTTTTACTTGGGAAAATAAAAAATAAAAATAAAGTAGGGTAGACACAAGACAGGCTACATTGTACTTCTTCCCTTTCTACAATATCCACAATTTTTTTAACCTCTAAAAATCCAATGAGGACATTGAACTGAAAATATAAGCCTGCAGTTTGAAAGAAAACACTGCTCCCTGATGGTTACAAATTAATACCACAGTACAGGAGGCAAACAACAACCTGAGGAAGTAACAGCGTCATCTCCATGGAGATTTGGAAAACTCAAGACTAAAAGGCATACGGGAAAGAAAAAGTTTCACTCCAAAATACCTTCCCCACACACACACAAATGCACAAACGTATGCACACGCTTTTTTTCCATGGCATCTCCTTCCTCTTGTGTCTGACGTTATAGTTCATTGGAATCAGAGTCACAAGTTAGCTGCAAGGAAATCATTATCTTACCGTAAAACCTCACAGAAACAAAAGGAAACAGCAACTCTTTTTCCAGTAGCACATGATCTTTTGTGATTCTTTCACCCAGAAGGGCATCAAAGGTCTGCCCATCTGCAAACAAAGATAAAAGTTATTGAGTCTGGGATCCCTGATAGAGAGAAGACCTTCTCCATTCACATGCCCATCATTTTATTTGCCATCATGGGTCATTGTTCTGGGAGAAAGCAAGATTCATGGAAGCAGTATGCTTGATGAGTAAGCCTAGGGACAAGTGCTGTCTGCCTATGTCAATGACCTCAAGAGTCCAACAGGCTATGGTCTTTCTCAAGAACCTTCCACATTGGTCCCTTCACATATTTATTTCTCATTGTATAGATGAAGAGTTTCAGGGTAGGGGTCACTAGGCAATAGAGGAAGGTGGGAAACTAACCACATTTCCAGATGATGTTGTTGTAGAAAAGGGACACCACCACCATGTGGGAGGAACAAGAGATGAAGACATTCCACCTCCCAGCTGCCGACTTAATCTGCATGACCACAGCTATAATACAGCCATAGGAGACTAGAATCACGATGAAAGGTAAAAGGATAATGGAGATGGCCATTAAGAGAACCAGACCTTCTACCTGGCTGGTGTCAATGCAAGAAATGCAGATGATGGCTGGCATCTTGAAAATAAAGTGGTTGATGTGCCAGTGACCAAAGTGATGTACCAGTGAAGTGGGGCCATCAAGATGGAACTGGCAGTCCTGCTCAGCCAGGCAAAAGCTGCCAGCTGCAGGCACAGTTGAGGATGCACAATAGTCACGTAGTGAAGTGGCTTGCAGATGGCCAGATAATGGTCATCAGCCATGATTAAGAGAGAATACACTAACTGCCCCCCTCAGACAGGCCAGCAAAGAGCTGAATGGCACAACCCACATAGGTGATGGTTTTCTGTGGGATCCAGAGGTTACCCAGTAGGTAGGGGATGTTACTACTTGTGTAGCAGAAGTCCAGAAGATACAGGAAGAACTACTTGAATGTGGGAAGTTGATGGTCCGTCACCAAGAAGAAGATGATTGTTGAGTTGCCCATCATGGTCAGAAAGTAAAAAGTCATGCTAATAATGGCCATCTCTAGCTTTGGATGGTGAGAGAATCTCACCAAAATGAAATCTACTCCAGAGCTTTCATTGCTCCTTCCATCACCCTTGGTTTGATATACCTGTTTGGAAAGCTTAATTTGTATGTTATTAATAATATAGAAAAATGGGCACAATCCCACAATACATTTTTTTTTCCCAGCAGTGAGGATGCATTTCATTAAATCATCCAGAATTTTTAACTAGTCCATCTTACCTGCTGGTTGCCTGGAATTGTAGTAAATGAAGCTAAGTAAAGATATTTGACAATTAATTCATGGAAGCGACAATTTAGCCTTCTAATCTATCTGTGTTAACTAGTCAGGCATTTAAATAATAACAATATTATAAATTTTTATGTAATCAGAAATACTGTAAGCATTATAAAATGCAATTTTACCAGAATCCATTAACATTGAACCTGTTTCTCAACTGCTTTATAAAATCTTCTAAAATCTGTGGAAAAATAGCTTCAGTGAATATGATTAGCTCTCACTTTTCCATGATTATAAATCAACTAATAAAATGTGTTGGTGACTTGCTGTGTGCCAGATCCTGCAGTGTGGGCTGCAGATATAGACAGCAATGAGACACAGTATCTATGTATAGTTTCCTCACAAAAACTTCTTGGAAAAATAACAGGCTGGTTGGCTCTTGAAATAATATAGCCTCTCCAATCACTACCCTCTGAAATGTTAATGATTTGGTCCAATTCTTTGATCCAGTCATTAGAGGTGACATTATCCAAAAGACAGAGTGTAAAAGTGAAGGGATTTTCTTTCCTGTCAAGCTCCCTGACAAAATGAACATTAAAGTGATGGATGTTCTTTTGTGCATTTCAACTCAATGTATTACTATGATCAGAGACCTATAAAAGGGAATAATCAGAATCATCGAGTAAGGTTATTTTTCTAGTAGGTTCGTTTTCTGACCTGAATGAGAGTAAACTAAATATTTACATTATTTACATTATTGAGCAGACACCAACCAAATATTTGGGTTGCAGACATGGAATTTCTCTAGAATTTGGAAATTAAAAGGAAACACGAGGGAAGCGGCTGTGGCTCAATCAGTAGGGCTCCCGTTTACCATATGGGAAGCCCCGGGTTCGGTTCCCAGGGCCTCCTGGTGAAGGCCAAGCCCGCCCGCACGGCGTGGTTAGCTGACCCAGCGAGCACAAGCAGCAAGGGGGGGATAAATGAATAAATAAATAAAATATTTAAAAAAAAAAAAAAAAAAGGAAACACGATTTTTTATAAAAAAAAGTTTTTCTCCATGTCAATAGTTGCTACAGTGTGAGGATTTCTCCTAATGATTTAGAGAGCCTTTCTCCAATTCCTATGTCCTTAATATTTTATTCCTTCCATCTAACTACCTTGTTTGGTTGCTCTAAACTCCAATCTGGATCATAGTTTACATATACTTAATCTGTATTCAAATGTCAGTATGTTTTAATAATGATGGTTATATAGAAAATGGGGTAGGAGAACTACAGGAGAATTAAATGGGAGAAAAGGCCTTTTTAAACTCAGGAGGTAATATCTTTACAAAGAAAATGTCTACAGATTTTCCAGATGACAATATGTTCTCAAAGGAGCTGTTATAGAATGCTGAGGAGCCCTAGAACTGCCAGACATTTGTTAAAATAAATCTAGCACTGTAAAAGAAGCTGAGAAATTCAAGTGACCTCAAGTAAGTCGCCCTATCTTAGTTATTACATCTATTTAATAAAAGTTTCTTGAATGAATTGAATTTCTCTGTACTTCCATTTTCTCCACCACAAACAAGGTTAGTAATATTGGTCATGCACTTATGACAGGGCTCTTTGAGTATCATGTTATTAAGCACTCTTTTTTGTTCTGAATACTGAAGCTTTGTCAGAATTTATACTAAATCAAAGATGACTAAATATGGGTAAAAGCATGTGAAATTGAACAAGTTTATCACACATCTGAAATACATTTTGCTTAATTGTGGTCATCCCTGATTATCTGTCATAATGAAGGGTTTGTTAGCCAGATCTCTTAGACTGTGATAAGGTTCAAATCCCTTTATCCTAGTATCTAAAATATAGATCCACACTCCCTGTGGACTTTAGTATAATCATGAGAATTAGTTTCATCAGACAAGGGAATATTAACAACCATATCATGGGATTTTACAAAGCATTACATGAAATACTTATATTTGGAGGCACTCAAAATTTTGATGAAAATAAAATTTATGAGGAAAAAAGAACAAAATATTTAATAAAATTTGAGACTTATTTTATTATTATAAACTTTCAAAAGCATCAATATTCCATTGATTAGGGAGCTCATGATCTTCAACAGTATATATCACCCAGCATATCTTTTTAGAAAATGTTGTCTCATTACTACAGTAATATTGTCCATTCATACTAATCTGAATTAATTCCTAAGAAGAAATGATGCATAGACTAAGATGACAAGATATCTCTGGAATGATGTAGTATTGATGGAGATCTTCTTGCCAGAGTCATTCCCTTGTGTTAAAGGGGCAAGTGGTAGAAGGGGGAAGTCAGTATATTCCCACAAGATAGAACAAACTCATGATCACAGCCCATCATCCTTTTGCCTTCACTAACATCTTGAAAAAGAGTTTCAGCTATGTTCTTGGGCTATAAAACACCAGCACTTGACCTCCTATTCATCCTACTATATGCTGCATAACAACAGCCTTTTATCTGTCTCTCTTTTATATATATATATTAATTTTTTTTTTCAACAAAACCCTCATTCCAGTGTTGGAAGGGGAACTCAGGAGGTAAAATGAATAGAAACTAGAGGAGAAAGAAAATAGGTAAGATTGGTCCATTGATAATAAAGCAAAATGGCAAAGAGAGACACTCAAACTTTTTGACTAAGCTATCCACTAACTGGAGGTGACCAAAAGAAATAAAATCAATTGTCCTGATTAAGGAAATGCTTTCATCTATGGTTCTTTTAGGAAAAATAAAACTGTAAAACCATTTTTGATAGGATTTTGTAATCCTTTTTATATTATACAAAGTACATATCTTTAAATAGTGGTTTGCTACATAAATAAATTCATTACTGGATCCTATTTGCTGCTAGTAGTGGAAACCTGTAGACAGATCATTTTCATAGCAGCATCTTGTGTGACATGAGAGGATGTACTTAACAGCTCTTCCTGCAGTTAATGCACTTGGGGATGATTGGGAGGTAACATTAGGGAACAAGAAAATTAAAGTAAGAATTTTCAGGAAAAATGATTGCATGTTAACCGGGTAAACTTAACCTACTTGATAGAGCAAATACTAGGGAACCAGGATAAAAATGGTCAAAGTAGTAGCTTGATTGGATTATTTGACCAATTCAATGCTGCTAGTGTATTTGCTATTACTTCCCAGAAATAATTTGAAAATTTGAGACACAGGATAATTGACTTTCAGAAAGATTGACCCAGAAGAAATATCTTCAGGGTGTTTCCAAAGGGATGGTGGGTATACCCTACTCACTGAAATGGAGCCATGCTTCTACCATTCCAGAAAATATCATCCCTCCACATGCTCCCTAGAGAGGGTAATAATTGATACTAATCTCCCACCTCATTCCAAGGTATGTTTCACACACTAAACTGGAGGGGAAATTAAAGCTTTCAGAGTTTTTATGAAAATAGCATTATACCCCTATGGATTTCTTGGTAAGGGCTTAAATTATATATGTTATGGGATTACCCAGATCCTTACTTCTCCTTCCATTCCCTGGAGATACAAGGAATATCTCTCAGAGAAACAATTCTCAAGGGACTTTTTGGAGGGTGGAGAGGAAGGCACAAAGTATAAACAGTAATTTCACATCAGACACATCAGCAAAGTGACTGAAATTTAAAGATGAGAAACAAGGCAAATACTTCCTCTTAAGAGTACTAGAAGTCTGATTGAGCACTCATTTACCTGGAATCACAAAATAACTTGACTAGCTTTTCTACTTTCTTTGAAAATAGGACACTGCATTTAAGGGAAAAACATTAAAAAATACAAACTCTTTAAACAACAAGCTTTAATCCCTACCTATTGCTCAACAACTTGCTTAAGTGCTAGAGATACAAAAAAGCATGAGGTAGAGTTGCTTTGTTGAATGTTCACACACGCAACAACCCAACCATTGGCATGATTCATAAAGAAGATGGTCAATATAAGTAAACTGTATTTTACAAATTTGGCCCACACTGCTGAAATAATGAAGAGAATATAAGTATGCTTTGAATACGACAATGGTGAGAGCAGATAGAGTTTTAGTTGAATCTTGAAGAAGGTAATAGAAATTGAGTGGGAAGAGTCATTAAATAGGAGGGAGAGAATGGTACTTGTGAAGAGAAAAAAACATACTGTAAGCATGGCTATTTCCAATAGAAAGGCCCACGTGAACCCCCGCTACAAAGGAGAAACAAGTCTCTCAGTGAGAAGGTGATTTATTGCAAGTGCACAAGCAAGGAACTGGGGGAATCTTCCCAAAACCAGTTCCCGATAAGGATGTGAGTTGGTGGTTTTATATGTAAGGAAAGAGAAAAAAAAACATGGCACATTTTTGCCAATTCAGCAAAGAAACAGGATTTCTTCAAGGGTCTTGTAATGAGAAACAGTATACACTCTTTAATTTTATTTTTCATCAAGCATATTAGGCTTACCCTTGCTATCCCGATTTCAGTGGTTAATCAATCACAGCACAGTTAGATCTTGATGTGCAGGTTCCTAAGTTTAGTGCTTCCACAACCCCTTTTTCGGCTGACCATGCAGGCATGCCCACCCTTCAGTCTTTAAGGGGGAAGTCATGATTAATGAGCCACAAGGTGCTCCCCCAACCCCTGATGCTACCTGGTCTGGTTTTACAACAAGATGTTGTCTTATTCCTGTAAGTGGAACCGAGTAGTTCTGGTTAATGTCTTAAGTACAAGACGCTAACAAGCTATTGGGAGAAGATTAATGGACAGCCAGCTCAACTACTTCTAGGAAAGGTATTAGAGATTTTATAGCTTCTTATGTCGGGAAAATTCTCAACACATCATTTTCCAACTCTCACTAATTAGTAAGCAATATAAATAAACTTTTAATTTCTGCTTTTCACAGGAAAAGAATTCAGCACTTGTTAATGTTTTTAAGTAATAGTTATTCATTATTTCCTCTGTGCTAGGCACTATTCTAAATGGTTTAATAAAATGAACTCATTATATCCCCATTCTAATGGAAGAACAGAAAAGGACCAGTGATTGGCTCTTTGTAGATGTGGATTCAAGTCCAGACTTCACCACTCATAAGCTTTATAACAATGGACACATTGGAGAATGGAAAACCATATATTTGAAACCAAAACTCTTATTTAGTTCATGCTCGGCAAGAGTGCATTAAGTTCTTGACAATGTAAGGAACAATGTCCAAAATTCAGAAGAAATATTTGTGTCTGAGAACCTGAAAGGTGGTAAAAATCACCTACAAGAAATTATTATTCTCATAATGGAAGAACTTGTAACACTGACATAAAGACACTGGTCACCAGAGGTTCTGGGGGAGGAGGGAGAAGGAAGATTAGGTGCAATATGGGGCATTTTGGGGACATTGGAATTTTTCTGATCATATTGCAATGACAGATACAAGCCATTATTGATTTTGTTAAAACCTATAAAATTATGTGGTGCAAAGTATAAATGATAAGGTAAATTATACACTATGGTTAGAGCAATGCTTCAATATGTGTTCATCAATTGTAACAAATTTATCACACTAATGAAAGATGTTGATAATGGGGGAAAGTGTGGGAGGGAGAGGAAGTGGGGTAAATGGGAATCCCTTACATTTTTGATGAAAAATTTGTGTACTCTAAAACTTCTTTAAAAATAAAGAAAAAAAAAGAAGACACTGAATGAGCACAAGGAAGAATTTGAAAACTTGGATATAAAAATAACAAAGCTCATGAGGGAAAAAAATCACCTACAAGAACTGTGTTAACAATAACAAAGAAAATATTGTTGAGTTGTTATATTCAAAATTTTAAAATTGTATGAATAGTCCATGCTCAAAAGTCAATGACTTTCAGACAACTGGCAAGATGGTGGCAGAGTAAGGTGCCCCTAGAATCAGCTCCTGCTACAGGGCAGTTAGTAATCACCCAGAGCTAACTAGAGGACTTGTTTGGGGACTCCAGGGGACCAGAAGTGCATCCTGCAGCATCCTTGAAAGAATGGAAGGAGGAGATTGCCCATCTGCAGAGAAGATTTGTAAATAAAGCACTCCACGCCACGGAGGCCGGTGCCCATCTTCCACTGGAGGCTCAAGCTGCCTCGGGAGCTGTTCTGAGGCTGGAATTGGAAACTTCACTTCCCCAAAACCAGGGAAGAAGAGACAGTTGGGCACCAACTTCAGCCACTGATTAGTAAATTCGGTGGGCTAAAGTATAATCCTAAGAAGATCTAAAGTTTGAACCTGTCCAAGTCAGAAAGAGGCCAGTAGCCACCATCATAACTCCACACCTGATGCGAGGGGAAGCAGGGCTGGCTGAAAATCACAGTGCTGGTAGGGACTGGCTTCTTTCCATCTAAATCACTTGCCGCTCTAGCCTAAGCCCCAGGCGCACCTCAAACAGGGAAGAAGCTGGGGGAAGCTGTGCCAGACTCTCTGGGAAATAACAGGTCACACCATAGAGGTCGGTGATCATCCTACTTTGCCAGGGCAAACCACCCTAAGAGCTATTCTGTGGCAGGAATTGGAAGCTCCATTTCCCAAAATCAGGGGAGAAAGGGACAGTTGGCCACCAATGTCAGCTACTGATTAGTCAGTTTGGCTGGCTAAAGTATAACACTAAGAACAGCTGAACATTGAACCTGTCCAAGTCCAAAGGAGGCCAGTAACTGACATTTTGACTTCACTCCCAGCATAAGTGGAAGCCGGGCTGACTGAAAAATCATGGTGATGGTAGAGACCGATTTCTGTCACCCAGATTGGCCTGCAGCTCTAGCTTAGGCTTCAGCCCCACCTCTAGCAGGGAGGAAGCTGGCAGGCCCTGCAACAGCCTATTCAGGTAACTGCAGGTAAATTTGGCTGGTACAGACTGAATAATTGGAAGTCTTCCTGGGCAACTGCAGTCATCTTGGACCTGCACTGCATAGACTGCTGCCCACACCTGCAGCCCTATCCCTGTCCAAGGCAGGGGAGAAAGGGGCATGAAGTTTCATCAGTCTTGTGGGCAACTACAGTCTAGGCCTGCACGAGTTGGATTATTCCACACAGCTGTGACTCTGTCCCTAGCCCTGGCAAAGATGAAAGTTGAGAGAATCTTCATCGGTCCTTGGGGCACTGAGGGCAGCTTGAAACTTCACAGCCTATAGAACCAACTACATCCTTGGCTCCTACTACACAACCAGCAAGAGAGCAAGGGCAGGAAGCCCTAAACTAAAGAGAAAAACTGTACCCAGAATAAATATTCTAGTAAGCCAGATGCCAAGACACCAACAAAAAATTACAATCCAGGAAGAAACAGGAAGATATGGCCCAATTAAGGGAACAAATAAGCCTCCAGATGACATAAAGGAGTTGAGACATCTAATCATACATGTTGAAACAAACCTCCTTAATTAATTCAATGAGATGGTTAAATAAATTAAGGATATTAAGAAGACACTGGATGAGCACAAAGTAGAATTTCAAAGCATTCATAGAAAAATAGCAGATCTTATCGGAATGAAAGGTGCAATAAATGAAATTAAAAATACACTGGGATCATATAATAGCAGATTTGAGGAGGCAGAAGAAAGGACTGGTGAGCTTGAAGAAATGGCCTCTGACAGTGAACATACAAAAGAACATATGAAGAAAAGATTGGAAAAATTTGAACAAGTCCCAGGGAACTAAACGACAGCAAGAGACATGCAAACATATGAGCCATGGATGTCCCAGAAGGAGATAAGAAGGGAAAAGGGGCAGAAGGAATAATTGAAGAAGTAATGGTAGAAAATTCCCCACCTGTATTTAAGGACTTAGATATCCATGTCCAAGAAGCACAATGTACTCCCAATTGAAAAAATCCAAATAGACAAACTCCAAGACACATACTAATCAGAATGTCAAATGCCAAAGACAAAGAGAGAATTCTGATAACAATAGAAAAGCAATGCATAACATATAAGCGATACCCAATAAGATTAAGTGCTGATTTCTCACCAGAAACCATGGAGACAAAGAAGACAGTGGTATGATATATTTAAGATACTTCAAGAGAAAAACTTCTAGCCAGGGATTTTATATCTGACAAGATTGTCTTTCAAAAATGAAGGCAAGTTTAGAATATTCACAGTTAAACAGAAACTGAGAGAGTTTGTAACCAAGAGACCCACATTGCAGGAAATACCAAAGGGTGTGCTACAACCTGAAAAGAAAAGATAGGAGAAAGAAGCCTGGAAAAGAGTGTAAAAGTGAAGGTTATATCGGTAAAAGTAACTAAAAGTGCCAAAAGAGTGATAAAAATAAAATATGACAGATAAAACCCAAATATTTAGGAATAATTTTAACCAAAGTTGTAAAGCACTTGTATTCAGAAAACTACAACTCATTGTTAAAATAAATTTGAAAAAGTCCTAAATAATTGGAAGCACATTCCATGTTCATAGATTGGAAGACTAAATATCACTTAGATGTCAATTCTACTCAAATTGATATACAGATTCAATGCAATCTCGATAAAAATTCCATCATCATTTTTTAAATAAATGGAAAACATGATTATCAAATTTATTTGGAAGGGTAAGGGGTCCTGAATAGCCAAAAACATCTTAAAAAGGAAAAGGAAAGTTGGAGGACTCTCATTTTTGGATTTTAAATCATATTACCAAGTTACAGTGGTAAAAATAGCATGATACTGGCATAAAGACAGACACAGAGACCAATAGAACTGAATTGATGGTTCAGAAACAGACCCTCACATCTATGGTCAAGTGATTTTTGACTAGTCTGTCAAACCCACCCAGTTCAGGCAGAACAGTCCATTCAACAAGTGGTGCTGAAAAAACTGGATATCTGTAGCAGAAGAAGGAAAAGGGGGCTCCTATCTCACACTTTATACAAAAATTAGCCCAAAATGAATAAAAAAAACTAAATATAAAAGCAAGAACCATAAAGCTTCTAGAAGAAAATGTTTGAAAATATCTTCAAGACCTGATGGTAGGTGGTGGATTCTTAAAGGAGATAAGAGGAGGACTGAGATGGACTACTGATATTGTATGTAGAAGTTTTAATTAGCTTTACTGTAAAAGTGTGGAAATGTACAGAGTTGATGGTAACACACTATAGTGAGTAACAGCTGGTTAATAAATGGAGATGTGGCTGAAAAGGGTAATCTAGGAATGTAAAAGCCAATTGACAGAAAGCTAGAGAATAACATATGTACTGAATAGCACAGTAAACCCAGAGGTGGATAATAATTGTGGTTGATGGTACAAATGCAAGAGTGTCCTTTGTGAGCTAGAGCAGTTGTACATAAATATTGCAGGGTAGTGGGAATGTGTAGAAGCATGAGAAAAATACAACTGAACTGACCTATGGACTATGGTTAACAGTAATAATGTAATATTCTTGATCTATGCCAAAGATGTACTGTGTTGATAATAGGAGAGTATGGAAAATGTGTGCCAAATGTACACTATGGACCTGGTAATAATCAGATGATATTATCTCATAATCTGTAACAAATGTTCCACCATGGTGTAGTGTGGTGTGTTGAGAGAGGGGAGTTGTTTGGGAATTCTGCACATGTGCATGATTGTTTTGTAAGTTTACAACTTCTGTCATAAAAATATATTTAAAAAATAATAACAGGGTGGGTTGGGGGGAAATACATCAAATGTAAGATAAGGACTGTAAATAGCAGTAAGAGTTTGACAAAATTCTTTCATAACTTGTAAGAAATGTCTCACTACAATGCAAGGTGTTGTTGAAGGGTTGATGTATGGGACCCCTATATGATGTTATGAATGTTTGCTTTGTAAGTTCACAACTTTTACTATACACTTATTGTTTATGTATGTTTATGTATAAATGATATTAAAAATTAATAATAAGGTGGGTTGGGGGAAACACTTTGGTTAGTAGTAATATTTTGAGGATACTCTTTAATCATTAGTTAAAATTGTCTCACAACAACGCAAGGTATTGGTGGTAGGGTGAGGTATGAGAGCCCTGTATGATGTTATGTATGTTTGTTTTGTAAGGTCACAACTATTGCTATACACATATTGTTTATGTATGTTCATGTATAAATGATATACTTCAATAAATTTTTTAAAAGTCAATGACTTTGAACTTTTTAAAAATTTCAGCTAGTGAAGTCCTTTTCTAATGCAAGAAAATGAGCCATTGAGACAGAGTCTGCATGTATTCCTGATGGTAATAGGTAAGGGAAAGTCCACAGAAGGCCCAGACTCTCTCAATGGCAGGAATCAGATGAGCAGTTCTCTCTTTGACTCATTCCTCTGAATGCCTGATCAGTAGTGTCATGGGGCAGTGGGAAAGTAACAATGCCTTCATTTTGGGGAAAGGCAGAAATGTCAGACATCCTGAGGTCTTGTTTCTGTCCCCATTAGTAGTAATGAGGTAAATGAACTTGGACAAATCTCTCAGTCTTTCTTACCTCTACCTCATTTGTAAAGTGGAGTAGTAGATTCAATTATCTAAAAGTCTCTCAAGTTCTAAAACTCTAAAGTTCTAGGTAGACTAGATCCATGTAATTCTAAGTAGAGTAGTTCTAAAACAACTTATAAATAGTTACAAGTTCTCAAGTTATAAAACTCTTAAGTTCTAAAGTAGAGCCACTCCCGATAATGACCTAGCTGGTGATAACACAACTGCTGGGCAAATCTGCAGTTATGGTAAAAGGAAATGAGCCCATCTACTGGTTCTAAAACAAACTGAAGCCTCACAGGAACATAGTCATATTGAGCTGAACTTGATTTTCACCTCCCCACCCAAGCAACCCATTCACAACTAACTTTTGGCTGCATATAATGTCTGGTTCATTTTGTTATTTATTAAAAGAAAGTGATGGAGGGAGCTTAGAATATGTAACAAAGAATTGACCTGCTTGCATATCCATAAGCTGTATATGGCAAAATATGATTTTTATAAAACCTGAGGATGAAATTACATATGCATGTTCTTTCTAGTCTATGTCTTCCATTCCATTCAGAAAGGCTAAATTAAACCTGAACTCAAAATCTGAAGGAAAAGTTCTAGTTCTGGGTAAGACAGTAAGCATATTCTACCCTGTGACTTTCCCTGAATACAGCTGTAAAATCTGGACAGAAAGCACGGAGAAGTTATCTGAAGACCCTAAAATGTAAACAGTGGGTGAGAACCAAAGTAAAAAATGGCAACAGGGAGGCGGCTGTGGCTCAGTCAGTAGGGCTCCCGTTTGCCATGTGGGAGGCCCCGGGTTCGGTTCCTGGGGCCTCCTGGTGGGGGCAAGCCCGCCCGCACGGCATGGTTGGCTGACCCAGCGAGCACAAGCAGCAAGGGGGGGATAAATGAATAAAAAAAAAAAAAAAAAAAATGGCAACAAACAGGTGTTGAGTTACCAAAATTTTCCTTAGAGTCTTCCCAGATGTGGGTGCAATTACAGAAGTATGCAGCAAAGTATAATAACCAAAGACCCATATTTCTGGCCAGAAGACCAAAAAGGAACACTGAACAAAACTGGAAAGTACAGGGCAGATGAGAGAGAGGGAAAGCATAGGAAAGTGATACATAAAGTTGTTTATAACTCCTTGTGTACCCCAAGTTATGCTGTATGCCTGGATCAATCCTAATTAGCTTACTAAAGACTTTAAGAACATATCTAATAGATTGACCATACTGCCCAGGTGTGAGACTGGCTCCTAGGTGCAACACACATGAGACAGATCCAAGTAGCAAAGCTACAGAAAACTGAACTGACATTGGATCCACAGCCCATGGAAGGTGAGTTTGAACTTGCAACCCCAGAATCTTATAATGTAATATTCAAAGTGTCCCAGATACATTCAGTAATTACTTGACCTTTAGAGAACCAAAAAAAATGTCAATTTGCATGGAGAAAGATATTTACAGATGACAATACCAAGATAACATGATGGAATGATCTGAAATTATTTAAGAAGGCTAATAAAAAAATGTCCAAAAATCAATAGAAATAAATAGAAAAATAGGGATAATTAGTAAAGAAATAGGGATATAAAATGGAACCAAATAGAAATTTTAGAACTGAAAAATACAACATGCAAAATTAAAATCAAGTCAATAGTAGAATGGATAGGGCAAAGAAAAATCAAATGGAAAGGATCTGATCTGAAAAACAGAAAATATAGGGAAAATATGAACAGAGTCTCAAGGACTTGTGGGACAATAATAAAGTATCTAACATTCATTGTCATTAGATCCATAGAAAGGCAGAAAAAAAGTATGGTGTTGAAAAAATATGAAGAAATAATTGGTGAAAACTTCCTAAATTTGGAAAAATGTACATGCTTAAAGAGTCAAGAAGCTCAATGAAACTGAAGCAAAGTAAATCCAAAGAAATCCATTTTCAAACAAGTTAAAATCAAAGTGATGAACACTAAACACACACACACAAAAGGACTTGAAAACAGCCAAAGAAAATTCATGTATTACTTATAAGGCAACAACCATTCAAATGACTGGATTTCTCATTAGAAACCACAGAGGACAGAAGAAAGAGGTACATTTTTTAAGTGTTGAAAGCAAAGAATGATCAAAACCAGCAAAAACTATCTTCAGGAATCAAGGTGAAATAAAATATTCTCAGATGAAGAAAACTAAAATAATTCTTTGAGAGCAGACCCACTGTATAAAAAATTGCTAAAGGAAGTTCTTCAGATGGAAGGAAATTTAGAGCAGAAGGAAGAGCAACAGGGAAAATGTGGGTACAAATGACATATCATCTTTCTCCATTTGATATTTTTGCAATATTTTACATAGTTGAAAGCAAAAAAAATAAAAATGTCTCAGATTTATGTATGTATGTTGATGTAATACCTAAGACAACTTCTACATAGAGGGGGAAGGGTAAAGGGGTTTATATGGTGTTAAACCTTCTACATTTTATTGAAATAGTAAAATATTAATCCTGGAAAGACAGACAAATATTCAATATGTATATCGGTACTTTCTAGAGCAACCTCTCAAAAATATACAAAGAGTTATACTCAAAAACACAATAAGTAAATTATTGTTGAATTTTTTTCAAAAGGAGAGTAAAGGGAAAAGAAGAATGGAAAATGGTGGGGAAAATTTTAAAACAATAATAAAATGAAAGAGATAAATCCAAACATATCGATAACTACATTAAATTTAATTCATTTAGACAGAGTAATAAAAAGACAGAAGATGATAGAATTGACTAAAAATAAACATGAGCAAAGTATAAGCTGTGTACAACAAACTCACTTCTAAAATGATGATGGGGGATTGTGGGAACATGGCAGTGGGGTTAGGCAGATAAGGCTCAGCTCTCACTAAAACAATGGAGAAAGAAACAAAGCCTGCCTTGGGGACCTGCTTTGGGGTACAGCAGACCAGGACACTGCTTCACAATGCCTAAGAGAGTGAGGGACAGAGAGACAAAGAAGCCAAAACAGCAAATAGTGAGTTATTAAACCTTCCAGCCAGCTGGGAGGGCTCCCCTCCCCCACTCCCAAGATATTAAGCAAGGGTAAAACTTCTGGAAAACTGCATCTAAGAAGAGATCAGATGTCTTCCTCCCTGCCAGCTGCTTTGGATATATACAGGACGAGAAAGTGCTCTGAGTCATCTAGGAGGATATTAGAAAGATAAAGAAGCCAAAGGAAAACTGTGATTTGCTTGGCCTTGTGGTTGGAAATGGTACATACACACCAACTTCATGGCGAACAGTGTAGGTGGAGCTGCTGACTCTGCTCCAAGGGGTGTGAAGGCTGATTTCCTGGGAGGACAAGGGGTCTGAGAGGGTGGAGTGTAGTTTATTCATAGTTTGGCCAGCTGAACCCCCTTTAAATATTGGAAGTGACCCTGATTCAACAGGGAGAGGGGAGGGGGATCTCCTGAGGCAGGCTGTCACACCCAGCCACCCAGGTAAAGAGAGGAATTTGATTAGAGAGGTGGCAGGGGCAAGCACCTAATCAGCTGCACTCTGGCAAACTGCAAGGAATCTAACCTGCCAGAGGGAAAGGGGGCGGATATCCTTCTGAAAGGCTAACTAACCTAAGGAGACAGGTTACCTCAGTGGAAGAATTCCGGCCCTACATATATGAGGTCCCTTGTTTGATTCCATGCTCTTCTTAGAGAAGTGATCCACCAGGTTTTCAGGCATCTAGCTGAAATTTTATGACATGGAACATATAGACATTTATAGACATTCTCTTTATATTAGCTTAACTTTGATTTCTTATTTTCTTTTTTAAAACAGTTCTTTTAAAATTTTTTCCTTATTTTACTCACTGAAACTTGGTTCAAAACCTGCAGGCTGCAGGGTGATAGATTGATGAACACCAACAGCCAGAGAAGATCCTTAGTGGTCTAAGAGTGAAAGCTGTTTTCCATGATTATTTTTGTTTTTTGTTCTTTTTTCCCCTTTTTTCTCCTTTTTTAAAAAATGAGTTGCTGTTGTATTGTTTCTTGTTTGTTCTATTTCCCCTTCTTTTGTTTCCCTCTTCGTTTTTTTTTTTTTTTTTTTTTTTATTTTTTTTTTTTTTTTTCCCTTTTTTTTTTTTTTTTTTTTTTTCATTTACCAATTTTTTCTGCCTATACTATTTCTTTTCTCACCTTCATCTTTCTATCTTCTGTTTTCTGTTGTTCTTTCATTCCACCTCTTTTTGACTGGTCTGCAATTTTTCTTGTTTTTATTTCTTTCTTCTTTTTTCTCTGTTTTCTTTCTCTTTAGCCTTTTTTCTTTCTCTCTTTATTCTTTTCCTCACTTCCCATCATTCTGACCTTTTAATTCATTCTATGTATTTTTTCCTATTCTGTTCCTCATTTCATTGTTTCTATCCCACTTTTTAAATCTTATTCCTCCTTACTTCTTATTCATGTTCATTATTTATTTTCCTAGGTCTTATATGGTTCATTTCCTACCTTTTACTATTATTATTACTATTATTCTTTTTCTCTTCCTATCTCTTTCCTTTTCTCTGGTCCTAATTTTTTTTCAAGGGAACATAGACAACAGCAAGGAAAAAGAATAAAAGGAATAAAGTGTCAAATAGAAACCTTACCACACACACAGGCCTATCCCAATACATATACTTCTGAAAATGTACAATGCTCAAGACATAGAGAATATAAAAAGCAGCAAGAGAAAAGAGATCTATCACATACAAGGGAAACTCAATAAGATTAAGTGCTGATTCCTAATCTGAAAGCATGGAGGCATGAAGGCAGTGGTATGAAATAGTTAAAGTACTAAAAGAAATAAGCTGTCCACCAAGATTTCTTATATCAAGTAAGGCTGGCATTCAAAAATGAAGGAGGCTTCAAGTATTCAAAGATAAACAAATTATAAGAGTTTGTCAACAAAAATCCTGCCCTTCAGGAAATACTAAAAGGAGTTCTGCAGATTGAAAGGAAAAAAACAGAAAAGAGGGGTTTGAGGAGACTATGGGAAGGAAGGTTATTGGTAAGAATACTAAAAATATAAAAAGAGAAATAAAAACAACATAAAACATATCAAACTAAAGAAAATATGGCTGATGTAAGTAATGCCTTGGCAGTAATAACATTGAATGTTGATGGATTAAACTCTCCAATCAAGAGACACAAATTGGCAGAATGGATAAGGAAATATGACCCATTTATATGCTGTTAACAAGAAACTCACCATATACCCAGGGATGCAAGGAGGTTGAAAATGAATGGTTGGAAAACAATCTTACAAAGAAACAATAACCAAAAAAGGGGGGGGGGCAGTAGCTAGCTTAATATTAGACAAAATAGACTTTAAATATAAAACTATTGTAAAAGAAAAAGAAGGACACTATATATTCATGAAAGGGGTAATCTATCAAGAAAAAGGAATAATCAAACATTTATGCAACTAACCAGGATGGCTCAAAAAACATGAGGGAAACATTAGAAATATTAAGTGGAGAAACAGATGCCTCTAAAATTATAGTGGGGGATTTTAATGCACAATCACCACCATTAGATGGAACATCTCAGCAGAAGATCAATAAAGAAAAAGGCTTTGAATAATGTTAGAGAATCTAGACCTAATAGACATACACAGAACATTACGCCCAAATTCAGCAGGATATATATTCTTCTTGAGAATGGATCATTTTCCAGGATAGATCACATGCTAGGCCACAGAATAACTCTCAATGAATTTGGAAAGACTGAATTTATTCAAAGTAACTTCTCTGACCACAGTGGAAGGAATCTGGAAATCAGTAAAGGGCAGAGACACAGATTAGGCTCAAAGATATGGAAGTTAAACAACACGCTTTTAGACAACCAGTGGATCTGGGATGAAGTTGAAAAAGAAATCAGTAACTACTTTGAAACGAATGAAAATGACAACACAACATTTCAGAAATTATGGATGAAGCAAAAGCAGTGCTTAGAGGGAAATTTATAGTCATAAATGCCTATATTAAAAAAGAAGAAAGAGCTAAAATCAAAGACCTACCTGCACTCATGGAGGAATTAGAAAAAGAACAACAAACTAATCCCAAAGCAAGTTGAAAGAAGGAAATAACAAAGATTAGAGCAGAGCTCAATGAAATTGAAAATAAGAAAGAACTAGAAAAAATTAACAAAACCAAAAGTTGATTCCTTGAGAAGATTAATAAGATTGACAAACACTTACCTAGAATAATAAGGAAAAAAAGAGAGAAGATAAAAATACATAAAATAAGAAATGAGGAAAGGGATATCACCACTGATCCCACAGAAATAAAGAATATAATATGAGGATACTTTGAAAAATTGTATGCCAACAAGAAGGATAACTTAAATGAAATGGGCAAATTCCTAGAAACACACAAGCATCCTACACTGATGAAGGAAGAAATTGATGAACTCAACAAACAAGTCACAGGTAATGAGATTGAATTTGTAATAAAAAACCTCCAACCAAGAAGAGCCCAGGACCAAATGACTTCACAGGTGAATTCTACCAAACATTCTGGAAAGAACTAACACCAATCCTGCTTAAATTCTTCCATAAAATAGAAGTGGAGATAACATTGGCTAACTCATTCTATGATGCCAACACAACCTAATACCAAAGCCAAATAAAGATGACACAAGAAAGGAAAACTATCGACTAATCTACTGGATGAAACTGGATGCTAAAATCCTCAACAAAATACTTGCTAATCATAATCAACAACACATCAAACAAATTATACACCAAGACCAAGTGGGTTTCATCCCTGGTATGCAAGGATGGTTCAACATAAGAAAATCAATATAATACACCACATTAACAGATCAAAAGAAAAAACCACATGATCTACTCTATTTATTCAGAAAAACATTCGACGAAACAGCATCCTTTCTTGAGAAAAACACTTTAAAGATAGGACTGCAAAGAAACTTCCTCAACGTGATAAATGGTATGAAAGAAAGACCCACAGGTAACATCATATTCAATGGTGAAATGCTGAAAGCTTTATTTCTAAGATCTGGAACCTGACAAGGATGCTCACTGTCACCACACTTATTTAATATTTGTTAAAAGTACTTGCTTGAGCACTTAGGCAAGAAAAAGATATAAAAGACATCCAAATCAGAAAAAAAAGACATAAACATTTCACTATTTGCAGATGACATGATCCTATACATAGAAAGCCCTGAAAAATCTACAACAAAGTTTCTAGAGCAGGTAAGTGAGTTCAGTAAAGTGGCAGGATATAAAATCAACATGCAAAAATCAGTAACATTTCTGTTCACCAATAATGATGAATCTGAGGGGAAAATTTTTTAAAAGTTCCATTTATAATAGCAACCAAAAGAATCAAACACCAAGGAATAAACTTAACTAAAGATGTAAAGGACTTCTATGAGGAAACTAAACAACATTGTTAAAGGAAAACAAAGCAGAACTAAATAAATGGAAAAATATTCCCTGTTCATGAATTGGAATAGTAAACATCATTAAGAGGTCTGTCCTATCCAAATTGAATTACAGTCTTAATATAATCTCAATAAAAGTTACTTCAGAGTTTTTTACTTAATTGGAACAGCTAACTATGAAATTTATTTGGAAGGGCAAGCTGCCCAAAATAGCCAAAGACATACTGAAAAAGAAAAATGAAATCAGAGGAATCACACTACCTGACTTCAAAACATACTACAAAGCTACAGTGTTCAAAACTGTATGGTATTGGCACAAGGATAGACATAATGGCCAATGTAACCGAATTGAGAGCTCTGATATAGATTCTCACATGTACAGTCAAGTGATATTTGATAAGGCCACCAAGCCCCCTCAATGGGAAAGAATGGCCTCTTCAAAAAAATGGTGCTTGGAGAACTGAATTTCCATATGCAAAAGAATGAGAGAGGTCCACCATCTTACACTCAACACAAAAATTAACTCAAAATGGATCAAAGATCTAAATATAAGAGCCAAGTCCAAAAAGCTTCCAGAAGATAATATAGAGAAGAATCTATGGCATCTTGTAGTAGGAAGTGATTTCAAAAACTTTATACTGAAAGCATGAGCAAGGAAAGAAAAAATAGATAAATGAGACCTCTTCAAAACTGAAAACTTTTGTGCTTCAAGAAAGTTTGTCAGGAAAGTAAAAAGACAGCCTAGTCAATGGGAGAATATATTTGGTAACCAACTATCCGATAGGGGCCTGTAGATGTTCAGGAACTAGGTCCATGAAAACTGTGCCATGGATGAGAAAGAAACAAGAAATAGTCAGGAGACCCTCCATCCAAGGGGAGGAGAGTACCACTGCATAAAACATGATGGCTTTTATTTAGTTTTAGAACAAAGAAAATACGTGTGCACATGTGCAAAGGTAATAGATATGTGACAGGTTACACGTTACTAAAGTCAGCAAGTCTTTAGGGTTAATGGTTCAGTTCTCCTTGAGAAGAGAAGCCTGCTTCTCCACCAGGCTTGTACCAGCTCTTATCTTAATGTCTTGAGACTAGAGACACCTGTCCCACACTTACCAAGGTGGCCTGCTTTCTGTCATGAGCCATAGCCTTTAATTGAACTCCTTCACTTCCCCCTTTTTTATTAATTAGTTTTTTAAGTGACAATCATAGGAACCATGATATAAGATGATACAAGGTGACCTCCTGTCACACTTGTCTTCTTCCATATGCTCTTGTGACTGTGCCTGTCTTAGGTTGTCCTCCTCTGAGAATCTTATCCATCATTGGATACCAGTCAAGCTTTTGAGCTCTTACACGGAAGGCAATTTCATTTATATTTTATACTTCTTCAGGTTCCTTATGTGTATGCTTTTATGTAGATAATTACTAGTAAAATCATGGAGTTATTAGTATACTACTTTCTACCACAAATAATGTAAAATTAGTTTTTCATGGCTAAGTTTCTTAACATAAATGCATTTATCTGATTTAATTTTTCGTTTTTTCTATGAATATATGTTATTACTCTACCCTTGAAAATATAATTAAAATGCATAAAACAGTAATTTCTAACCCAATCCAAAATGATATTTGAACTGTTTTTTTTATTTCCACCAGTGAAATGGATTGACAGTATTTAAATTTTCAGACAATTCATTCCAAAATTCTGCACCAGGGTTTCTTTCAATTCATTTTGAGACATGCTCAACACTTTCTTTTGCAATTCTAAAATATCTAAAGAAATATTATGCTTATATCCAATCAAATGATTTTTTACTTCTTCCCAATCATGCTCACTATTATTATAAGGCAAAGGAGTAATACAAAAAGAACTTTCATTCCAAATGTATAATAGTTGTTTCAAGATCATTCATACAATTATTCAGTTCCATATCAATATGAGACTGGCTATGCCACATCTCACTTGCATTTTTATGCCAGTCCTTAACATATTGTTGAGTCTGGATTCCTTGATGCAGGGCTGTGCCAGCGATGGCTGTGGCAGTTATGATGCCAATCAGTCCCCAAATTCCTGCTATTAAAAGTCCAATCAGTCTTTTGGTTCTTTTTAAATAATGGTCGAGGAAGTGTCAGCAACTGGGATTCTGGAGACTGTTGCCAATGTCTGGTCATCTGAACTGGTAAACATAGTCCTTTTCTTCTTCTTGCTATAAAAAGAGTTTGATTCTCCTGCAAATATGAATTCTTAAGACATGTAAATAAAGAGCAATTGGAGCAGCTAACATTCCTTTCACCAAAAGTTACTTTTCCAATGATAAAAACTATAGGATCTCATACACATACTGTAAGAAATAGAGTTGATCTTCTTTATAAACTGGTAATATTAGTTTTATTGCCTTGCCATTAGAAAATTGGGTCAGTTCCCAAAAATAATTTCCACAAATAATTTTGAGTATTGTTAAGATTAGTGCCCCATAGTTGTGGGATAAATCTTCCTTGATTTATCCAATTTATCGAGCTGTTAGTAAATGCCTTATTACCAAAATTCCAGAAATAAGGATTACCGACATTAGTGGTTATGGTTGAATTGTTAATGATCCAAGATATGGTTGTGTTTTTAATAGGCTTCGGTATTCTTATAAGGGCCCGATCTTTTACAATTCCATAGGAATCATTAAACAACACAACCTCTGTAAAACCATGACATATATGCCATTTGTCATTTAGTATCTGTTTTGAGAGGGACATGTAAGATTTACCATATTTTCTGATTTATATGGTAAAGAAGGGAAAATGAAAATATAAATTCAAGTTTGATTTTTCTCTGTTAAAACTACACTGCAATTTTGAGGTTGCATGCATGCGGAACCATGTCCAATACAAAGAAGGCATTTTATAGAAGGTAAAGTTAAATTTTCTATAAATTTCCCTTCTTCTTCTTTTGGCTTTAAGGGTAGCCATAAATCTATAGGTCCCAGAAAGTGGTGAGATTGATTAAGATAAATTGGGTAAGACTCATCGGCCCAAGTTAACAGCTCTAAAAGAGGTGGGTTGGTAATATATGCCCAAAAGCTCCTGCTTTGTAAGGTCCAGTATGATTTTATTAAGATCTCTAGCCATAAGCTGTCTGAGGTGAATACGGCCTTTTGATATTATTGCTGTAATTTTTTCAGGATAAGTATGAAGTTTTTTTGTATCTTTGTTGGGTAAGAATATCCATTCTATTATGCCCTCCTCTTGCCAAAGAATCCCAGTAGGGGAATGGCAAGATGGAAATATTAAAAGTGAAACTAGAAGATTCATATTTATCCTTGTTAGTTGCTAATTTGTACTCTTTTTTCCAACCATTTTAACTTTTTTTTTGCCTTTGGGATCAAAATGCGAGGGCTATTTAAGTCAGAGTCTCCTGTTAGAGTATGGAAACTGTTAGTTAAAGCATAAGTTGGAATTCCTAAAGTAGGCCATACCCTATTAATATCACCCAGTAATTTTTGAAAATCATTTAAACTATATAAATGATCAGTTCAAAACTGGACCTTATGCCGAGTTATAATATTTCCATTAATAGTATGGCCCAAATATTGAAAAGGAGCCTGTTTTTGAATTTTTTATTCTAATATTTGTATCCCGTGTTGAGGAAGAATTTCTTTAGCCAGCTGAAATAGTTGTTTCAGCTCAAAAGTTTACTTGGTGGCAAAAAGAATATCATCCATATAATGAATAATCATAGTGTTGGGAAATTGTTTTTGTAAAATTTGTAATGGAATGTGAACAAAGGATTGACATAATGTAGGACTGTTCATCATTCCCTGAAGTAGAACTTTCCAATGATATCGTTCAGTAGGAGCTGAGTGATTAATAGAAGGAATAGTAAATGCAAATTTTTCTCTATCATTTGAATTGAGAGGAATAGTAAAGAAACAATCTTTCAAATCATTAATAACAATATGCCAATTTTGGGGAATCATAGTCCGGGATGGCAAACCAGGCTGTAAAAATCCTATAGGTTGAATAGCTTTGTTAATTTCACGTAAATCAGTCAACATGCACCATTTGCCAGATTTCTTTTTAATTAGAAAAACTAGAGAATTCCATGGACTAGTAGAGGGTTCAATATGCCTTGCCATTAACTGCTCATGTACTAAGCCTTTCAGGGCTTCTAACTTTTCTTTTGGAAGGGGCCACTGTTCAACCCAGATAGGTTTGGTTGTTAGCCATTTTAAAGGTAATGCAAAGCCCTTTGCAATAGTAGCCCCTACTCTAAATTTGAATATGCTAGGCCATGGCAGTCTCCAATTAGTCATGTCTCAGGTCGGGAAGGGGGAGTATATTGCATATGAGTAATAAGATGTTTAGATGTATCAGAAACATGAGGAATATTCAAATAAGCTCCCCATTGGTATAACAAGTCTCTTCCCCATAAATTAAGTCCTACATCCACAACATAAGGTTGCAGAGCAGCCTCTTGTCCCTCCGGACCTTCTACCTTAAATATCTGAGGATTTTGATAAACATTTGTCATTGTGCCAATGCCAGTGAAAACTGTAGGCACCTTTTGTAAAGTCCAAGCTTGTGGCCAATATCGTTTAGCAATTATAGAGACATCAGCCCTGGTATCCACTAATCCTAAAAATACCTTTCCATTTATTTTTATGGTAATTTCAGGCCTTTCATCTCCAATTGCTGTTTGCCAATAAGCTTTATGCTTAGTAGAACCACTCCTCCTGTACATTTTATAGGCCAAGATTGAGGTTTATGATACAGTAATTCAATTCAATTTGATAGGGAGTTAAAGTTTGTATTAATACACAAATTTCTCTGTCAAAGTCAGAGTCAATGATCCTGGTTTGCACTAAAACATCTTTGGTTGTAAAACTGCTACGGCGAATTATAAAACCTACATTATTTTGGGGGATAGGCCCTTTAATTCTTGTCCTTATTTTTTGTATACCCAGTGAAGGAGTAATAAGCTTAGTTTCAGCTGAAGGAAGATCGACAGCTGCATTGTCTTTGGTAGCTGCTTTTAGCTCTGTTACAGGCTGGAGTGAGTTGCTCCGTTGTTGACAGGGTAGATTTGAGCTAGTCTGGGAAATGTGCTCATATTGTTTGTACGAGGGCCCTGAGCAAGGTCCGCTTGGAAATTTCCTGACTTATTAATGTGACTGCCATTCTTATGGTATCTAGAACGGCATTCATTGGCCCAGTGTAACCCTTTTTGGAATACTGGACACACACGAGTTGGTATTGATCTATTATTGCCGCTAGATAGAGCTTTTACACTAGTTTTGGCTCAGCAATCTTTTTTCTAAAGACCTGGTTTCCCACATTTAAAGCAATTTAAATTATTAACCATAGGACTACATCCCTTTATAGCAGCCACAAGAAGGTTCATGTTATATGCATTAGATCCAATGTCTTGGCATGCCTTTATATAATCCCGCAAAGTACCTCCATTTGCCTTAATTGGACGTAAAGCCTTTTTACACTCACTGTTGGCATTATCAAAAGCTAATGTTTGTATATATATAAATATATTTTAAGAGGTGCTTAGATTACCTAAACTATTACACGGAACCCACTGGGATTCCCATGACGCCCACCTCCCACACCTCCCACCATATCCCACACAAACATCTCCCACAAATCTAAGCACCTCTTAAAATATATTTATATATATATAATTAACATTTTTGTAAGCAAATGCACATTATGCATATATATTTATATATCATTTTACAAATATTGGTATGTATTGTGAAAATTTTGATTTTTATCCACAATAAAAAATAAATAAATTAAAAAAAAAAAAAGCTAACGTTTGAATAAGCATTTCTCTAAGATCAGACTGAGTTACTGTCTTGTTGACTATGTCTGCCAGCCTCACTACAAATTCCTTAGGAGGCTCAGGCGTGGGTTCAAAAGACAATAAATCATTTTTTGGAGTGGCATAGCGACTGCTGGAAAAGTTCCATAAACTCCCTTTTTCTTTTCTTCCTTTTTATTAGACATGAGTTTATCTGTTTTTGGCTGTTCATGAATTTTTTCATATATATTTTCATTAAAACCAACATCAGTTTGTTCTGCTATCGGTCCAGCGATAGCAGTATCTTGTTTATTATATTCATTTTCATCTGATTGTAATGGTTCAAGAGCAACAGAAATAAGACTATGCAAAGACCATACATGTATGGGAATTATTTTTCCCTTTTGGTAAACCATTTTTAAAGCTTTCATGACTAACTTCCATTGTTTCGGATTTAAAATATCCCGCCCTTGTGACTGAAACCAATAACAATGTTTCTGTACAAGAGAAAAAAGGTCCTCAAAAGCTGAGGATTTAATAATTACACCGGTGCTTTTTAATAAAGTTTTTAACACCCTAGAGTACTCTTCAAAGTTCGACTGCTGATTCCCTATTTCCCTGATGATTCCAAGAATGTAACTTATCTTTTTTAAAAAAAAAAAAAAACACTCATCAGGAGCTCCTTGGTCCGCTGCCCATTGACCAAAAGAAAAATTGCGTTTTCCTCTCCCTGTTCGGGTACCAAATGTACATGTTCAGGAACTAGATCTGTGAAAACAGTGCTGCGGATGAGAAAGAAACAAGAAATAGCCAGGGTCAGGGAACCCTCCATAAAACATCATGGCTTTTATTTAGCTTTAGAACAAAGAAAATATGTGTGCGCATGTGCAAAGGTAATAGCTACATGACAGGTTACACGTAACTAAAGTCAGCAAGTCTTTAGGGTTAATGGTTCAGTTCTCCTTATGTTCCTGCATGTAACAGACCTTGTTAATCATTATCTGACATATGCCAGATACACTCCTTGAAGCACAGAATGCTTCTCCACCAGGCTCGTACCAGCTCTTATCTTATTGTCCTGAGACTAGAAACGCCTGTCCCACACTTACCAAGGCAGCCTGCTTTCTGTCACGAGCCATGGCCTTTAATTGAACTACTTCAGGGGCCTAATATCCTGTGTATATAAAGAAATCCTATATCTTGAAAATAAAAAGACAAATAACCCATTTAAAAAATGGGCAAGAGATTTGAATAAACACTTCTCCAAAGAAGAAATACAAATGACTAAAGAGCACATGAAAATATGCTCAACATCACTAGCTATTAGGGAAATGCAAATCAAAACTACAGTGAGATACCTTCTTACACCTATTAGACTGACAGCTATTAAAAAAACAGGAGACCAAAAGTATTAGAGAGGATGTGGAGGAAATGGAACACTTATCCACAGCTGGGGGTAATGCAAAATGGGGAAGCCATTGTGGAGGACAGTTTGATGGTTCCTTGGGAAGCTAACTATAGAACTTCCATATGATCCAGCAATCTCACTGCTGGGTATATACCCAGAAAAATTGAAAGCAGGGACATGAACAGATATATGCACACCAATGTTCATAGCAGCATTATTCACTATTCCTAAAAGTTGGATGCAACCCAAATGTCCATCAGCAGATGAACTGATAAGCAAATTGTGTTATATACAACCAATGGAGTATTACTCAGCTGTAAAAAGGAATGCAGAATTAACACACGGGATGACATAGATGAATCTTGAGTGAACTAAGCCAGGCATTGAAGGACAAATACTACATTACCTAACTGATATGAATTAAGCGAATTAAGCAGACTCACAGAACTAGAGTCTGGAAATTAGGTTTACAGAAGACAGAAAGGGAGTAGAGGGTGGTGATCCCAAGCCCATAATGGCAAAATCTCTGATAAGGTGGAATTGTGTGTTTGGGTGGTGGATAAGCATGACAGTGGTGCAGTGACTTGATTGGGTTCGGCGGTGCTGGTGTGTGAGTGGGAAGTATGATGGGGGGGGTTGGGTTGGACTATCCATGGGAATGGGAAGAGGGTCGGGGGAAGGAGCAGATGAACTCTGGGGATTTGCAGGTCTGTGGTTAAACTTATAATGTTGGAAATTTTTTTGGCAAACATACCAGGTGTAGGGTGTCAGATATATGAGATAGGGCACACCTGAAGCAGACTTCTATGGAATATCTAAGTGTTCATCTTTTCATAGTGTGTTGTATCAGTGAGTGGAGACCCACAGAATAAACAAGAAAATATTAAACTCCCATCCTGGGGTGTCCTGCTTTGTTCTCAATTAGAGGGACAATAATCCCTTGAGAACATAGGCAGTGCCTAATGAAAGAAAATAGACCAATATATCAAGCCCTCAATTTTATTGCAAGTAACTATGAATCTTATTCTTCAAAAATTGAAACTTACTGATTACCACAGGTTCCGAGGGGAGAGGGGGGGAAGAATAGAATAGATGGAACATAGGGCAGTTTTAGGGCATTAAAATTCTTCAGCATGATTTTGGAATAATGGGTACAGTCTATTTCAGCTTTTGTCAAAACCTATAGAAGTGTATGATCCAAAATGGAAACCAGAATGGAAACCATTGACCATGGTTAGTAGCAATGTTTTAATATTTGCCCATCAATTGTAACAAATGTACCATTTCCATGTAAAATGCTATTAATAAGGGAGAGGGGGAAAGGGGGAGGGCATTGGGTATATGGTGATCACTTGTATTCTCTATGTGACTTTTCTGTATCCTAAAGCTTCTTTAAAGAAAAAATGAAAAAAATAAGACACGGGAAATATATGGAAGAAAATGACTCTGTATGTACAAGACAACAGATCTTACAGTGATGAAAGACAATGCCTGAAATTTTTTAAAAATTAAAATTATTTCAAAATTCTTAATTTTTTTGTATTTTATTGGATATTTTTTAAATTATTGTTTCATTTCCTTATTAATTTTATTTAGTTATTTTGTTGGCTTCAGTTTTGGAGAGGTTATGGATCATAGAAGGGTCACAGCAGTGGCAGTGGAGGATCACTGGTGTGGGGTATGAGTGATGCGGGGACTCATGGGAAGGGGTTCATGTGGGCATGCCTCTAAGACATATGAATATGTTCAAGTGTTCATGGGACCTTGTCTTGGTAGGTGGAGATGCACACAATAAAATAAATATTGAATTCCTATCCTGGGGAGTTCTGCTACATTTTCTAATAGGAGAGTAAGAATCCCCAGAGGGAAAGGGCAATGTTTAGTGAAGGAAGACAGACCATTATGCCAGTCCCTTGACATTGATGATTGTATTTATGAACCTTTTCTTGTGACATTGAAGCTTAGCCTTGTATTATATACTGCCTGAGAGTTACCACCTGAAAGCCTCCTTGTTGCTCAAATCGGTCTCTCTCTCTCAGCCAAACTCAACATATAAATGCACTACCTTCCCACCTGCATAGGACTTGACTCCTGTGGTGAGCCTCCCTGACACTGAAAGATTATTATGAAGCACCAGCTATTAATGCATCTGGAAAAAGACCTTGACCATAAGGGGGAAATAGTAAATACAAATGAGTTTTATGGCTAAGAGATTTCAAAGTGAGTCAGGAGTTCATTCCAGAGGTTACGCTTATGCAAGTCTCAGCAGGATCTCACTGACTGCCACTGTAAACAGTGCCTCAAATAGCAGGACTCCTGAGGGTTCTAGAGATATCCAGAAACTACAAGCAGGGCAGACAGCTCAGGAATTTGGCACCTGTCAGGGGGCCTTACTTTGATATTTATGCTCCCCAGTGTAATAGAGTTAGACTCATTTACAGGTTCTATACACATGGCTCTTCTGCCCCTTTTATTTAAACCCATAATTAGCACTATACTTGATAAATATATGTCCCAGAGACTTAAATATTTGGTCCATCCACCTGCCAGTTGAGCCCTGAATTTCAGCTGAGTTGAAACACCTACTCTCCAGTTCATTGGACTCACCCAGGACAACTAACAAGGAGATAATGATGGACGATGCCTATCCCAAGGAACAGAGAGTGTCTGCAACTGCAAGCAAGATAGCTCTATCCATCTACCCCATGAGATCTAAGCTCCATGTCAATTAGAAGCAGAGTGGTCATCACCATCCCCAAATCCTCAAGATTGGGGATTGAACAATGGACAAAAGTAGACTTATTATTATTCTACTATAGACTTATTATTGTTCTAGCTTGGTGGTTGTTGTGGGTCCTGAAGGGAAGGGAAGGGAGGAATAGAATAGATGGAATGTGGGGCATTTTTGGGGTGATGGAATTCTTTTACATGATTTTGCAACAATGGATACAGGCCATGTAAAATTTCATCAAAATTTATAAAATTGTATGGTTAAAAATGTAAACCACAATGTAAATCATTGACCAAGGTTAGTAGAAATGTTTCAATATTTGTACATCAAATTGTAAGAAATGTACCATCCACATGTAAAATGTTATTGATAGGGGAAAGGGAAAAGGGGGAGGATGTTGAGTGTATGGGAATCTCCTATATTGTGTACATGATTTTTTTGTAACCTAAAGTTTCTTTGAAGATAATATGAAAAAAAAAAAAAAAGAAAGAAACTGGGGAAATAAACAGAAGAAAATGTCACTGTATGTAAAAGACAATATATCATACAGTGATGAAAGACATAATATCATAAGATTTTTTAATGTTATATTTTTTATTTTTTTATTTCAAAATTATTTTTTAATTTCTTTGTATCTTATTTCTTATCTTTAAAATCTTCTTTATTATTTCATTTTCTTATTAGTCATATTTTGTTATTTTGTTGGCTTCATTTTTGAAGAGGTTTTGGATCACAGAAGGGTTATAACTATGGCAGGGAAGGATCATTGGTGTGCGCTGTCAGTGATGGCAGATGCATTGGAGGAGGTACACCTGGGGAACTATAAGGCATATGAATGTATTCAAGTGTTCATGGGACATTGTCTTGGAGGATGGAGATTCACACAATAACCTTAAGAATATGGAATTCCCATCCTGGGGAGCTTCACCACATTCTCTAATGGGACAGGAAGAATCCACTATGTACACAGAGAGTAACTAGTAAAGTAGGATAGACCATTGATAGGCCCTTGATATTGATAATTGTACTTCATAAGAAACTTTTATTTTGAAATTGAAACTTAACCTAGTATTACAGGTTACTTAAGAGTTACTTCCTGAGAGCCTCCTTGTTACTCAAATGTGGCCTCTCTCTAAGCCAAACTTATAATACAAATGCATTACCTTCCCCCCTAGTGTGGCCATGACTCCAGGGGGTAAGGGTCCCTGGCATAGAGGGATTACTACTAAGCACCAACTAGCAATGCAACTAGAAAAAGACCTTGACCAAAAGGGGGAAAAGGTAAAGACAAATGAGTTTATATGGCTAAGAGACTTCAGGTTCTTCAGGTTATGTTTATGCATGTCTCAGCAGGATCTCATTGATTGCCAAAGTAACTATTGCCTCAAACAGTGGGCTCCTGAGGGCTCTACAGACATCCAGACACTAAAGGCAGGGCAGAGAGCTCAGAAGTTTGGCACCCTGCCAGTGGGCCCTACTTTGGAATTTATGCTCTCCAGTGGGACAGAGTTGGACTTCATTGTGGTTTCACGACACATGGTTCTTCTGCCCCCTCTATTTGAACCTATAGTTAGTGCTAGAGTTGATAGGTGTATGTCCAAGATACTTAAATCTTTGGGCTGACCATGTGCCAGCTGGGCCCTGAATCTCAACAAAGATGCAATACCTACTCTCCAGTTCATTGGACTCACTCAGGACAACTAACAAGGAGATGATAATGGACAACGACCATCCCAAAGAACAGAGAGAGTCTGCAACTGCAAGCAAGGTAGTCCCATGCATCTGTCCCATGGTGTCTAAGCCCCCCTCTCAATTAGAGGTGGACTGGGCATCACCATTCCAGAATCCTCAGTATTAGGGAATCAATGATGGACTAGAATAGACTTACTGTTATTCTATGATAGACTATTGTGATTCTAGCCATGGAAGAACTTTTATCATTGATGTGGAAGCAATGCCACTGGAGGTTCTGAGGGGAGGGAGAGGGAAAAAGAGATGTACTACAGGGACATTTTCAGGACTTGGGAATTGTTCTGAATGACATTGCAGTGACAGATACAAGCCATTATGTATCTTGTCATAACTTACACAATTGTGCAGGATTCAGTGTAAACTACAATGTAAACTATAATCCATGTTTAGTGGCAGTGCCCCAAAATGTGTTCATCCATTGTAACAAATTTACCACACTAATGAAGGATGTTGTTAATGTAGGAAAATGTGAGAAGAGTTGGGAGGAGCACATATAGGAATCCCCTTTATTTTTTATGTAACATTTATGTAATATAAATATCTTTTTTAAAAAAAGTAAAATGTATATTGAAAATAAAAGTAAAAAGAGCAGGGGGTGGATGTGGCTCAAGCAGTTAAGCACCTGCCTCTCATGTGTTAGGTCCCAAATTTGGTTCCCAGTGTCTTCTAAAGAAAAAACAATCACACAATGAGCAGACAATGAGTAAATGTAGTGAGCAGACAATGAACACAAACAATGAGAAAAAGTGATAAGCAATCAGATAAGGGAGCCATCTCAGGGGGAAAAAAAGATATAAAAAGACCTTTAAAATACATCAGCAGCACATAAGAGCAATTTTGAAATGCTTAAAAACAGAATTAGTGATTTTTAAGACAGAACATCTGAACTGGAAAAGACAGGGGAACAGAACGAGTAGAGAATGAAAAAAATGGAACAGATTCTCAGGGAATTACATGACAATGCAAAATGCACAAACATACACATTATTGGTGTCATAGAAGGAGAAGAGAATGGAAAAGGGGCAGAAAGAATATTTGAGGAAATAATGACTGAAAACTTCCCAAACCTTACGAAAAACATAAATATCAACATCCAAGAATGTCATCGCACCCCAAACAGAATAAATCTGAAGCAACCTACCCCAGAGACATATACTGTTTAGAATGACAAATATCAGAGACAATGTGAGGTTTCTGAAAGCAGAAGTGAAAAGCAAAGCACCACATACAAGTGAATCTTAATAAGATTAAGTGGTGACCTCTCATCAGAAACCATGGAAGTGAGAACAAAGTGTCATGATGTATAAAAGGTACTGAAAGAGAAAAACTGCCAGCCAAGTATGAAGTGTCTGACAAAGTTGTCTTTCAAAAAAGAGGGTGAGTTTCATACCTTATACAAAAATTAACTCAAAATGGATCAAGGGCCTGAATATATAAACAATAATCATAAAAATCCCAGAAGAAAATATAGGAAAACATTTTCAAGATCTTGTACTAAGTGGTAGTTTCTTAAACCTTACACCCAAAGCATGAGCAACAAAAGAAAAAAAATAGATAAATGGGACCATCTCAAAATTCAACACTTTTGCACCTTAAAGGACTTTTTCAAAAGGGTAAAAAGGCAGACAACTCAATGGGAGAAAATATTTGGCAATCACATATCTGATAAGGGTTTAATGTTCATGATATATAAGATCATAGAACTCAATAATAAAAAGAAAAACTAGGCAGTTAAAAATGGGCAAAAGGCTTGAAAAGACAACTGTCCAAAGAAGAAATACAAATGGTGAAGAAACACATGAAAAAATGTTCAAAATCACTAGCAATTAGAGAGATGCGAATCAAAACTCCAGTGAGATATCATATTGCACCTATTAAACAAGCTGCTATTAAAAAGTCAGAAAACGGTAATTGTTCTGAAAGATGTGGAGAGATAGGAACGCTTATTCACTGTTGGTGGGAATGTAGAATGGTACAGCCACTTTTGAAGACTGTTTGGCAGTTCCTAAGGAAGTTGAATATAGACTTGCCATAGGTTCCAGCAATATCATTGCAAGGTATATACCCAGAAGAACTGTGAACAGTCACATGAGTGGACATCTGCACACCAATGTTCATAACAGCATTATTCATTACAACCAAAAGTTGGAAACAATACACTTGTCCATCAACTTAAAAATGGATAAACAATTTGTGATGGAAACATATGATAGATGATAGAATATTATGCAACAGTAAGGAAAAATGAAGTTGTAAAATGTATGACAACATGGATGAAGCTGGAGGACATTATGTTGAGTGAAGTAGTCAGACACAAAAGGACAAATACTGTATGACTGTGCTATTATGAACTAAATATATTATGTGAATTATAAATATATTGTGTAAATATGAATAGAGGTAAAATTGCATATATGACCATTTTTCTTTGAAGCGGAACAAATGTAGGTTAATACTACAAAATGTTAATGTCAGATAAAAAGGAACATTGTCCTGAGTAGAGGAGACCAGACACAGAGCGCTGCATATTGTATGATTCCATTTGTGTACAGTATAAATAAAGATCAATTTATAGAGATGAAATTAGATTGGTGGTTGTGTAGGGCTGGGGAAAGTATGCTAGGGGATATGGAGTTTTTCTTTTTGGAGTAATGAAATTGTTCTGAAATATTTGAGATGTTGAATGTACAACATTGTGATTATGTTAAAGGTCAATAATTGTACGCTTTAGATTGAGCATAAGGTATGTGACTGTATTGCAATAAAACTGCTTAATAAACAAATAAAACATCATGCAAGAATAGAAAAAATAGTGGCTATGTTCAGCAGGGGAGACATAGAGTAAGAGGTGAGGAAATTTCTTGTTTGTTGTTTGTATGTAGTTTGTTTATTATTATTTAAATAATGAAAATGCTTTAATAATGATGAAGTGATGAATGCACAACTATGTGATTATACCAAATATGATTGATTGTACACTTTGGATGAACTTTATGACTTATTACTATGTATCAATAAAATTGATTTGTTAAAAAAGTGAGGGTGAGTTTAAAGCTTTCACAGATAAACAAAAACTGATAGAATTTGTCACCAAAATGCCAAATTACAAGGCATACTAAAGGGTGTGCTGCAGACTGAGAGAACAAAACAAGGGTGAGTGACTTGGAGCAGAGTGTAGAAATGAAGATTATTAGGAAAGGTAAATTGAACAGTAAAAAGGCAGACAATAGTACAATACAACAACAGAAAGCCAAAGGACAAAATGGATGATGTAAGCAATGCCTTTACAGTAAGAACATTGAATGTAACTGATTTCAACTTCCCAATCAAAAGGCATAGAGTGATAGAATGGATATGAAAAAAAGTGATAAGGGCCTTTGACTATGGTTGGTACAATGCTTTGATGTTCGTACATCAGTTGTAGCAAATGTACTATCCACATGCAAAATGTTATTAATAAGAGAGAGGGGGAAAGGGGGAGGGCATTGTGTATTTGGGAATCACTTGTGTTCTCTGTGTGACTTTTCTGTATCCTGAAGCTTCTTTGAAGATAAAATAAAATAAAGACAGACACTGGGGGAATATATGGAAGAAAATGTCACTGTACATAGCAGACAGCAGATCTTAAAGTGATGAAAGACAAGATCTAAAAAAGAATTTACTTCAAATTTTTAAGGTTTTTTTCTGTATTTTATTGGCTATTTTTAAAATTATTATTTCATTTTCTTATTAATTTTATTTGCTTATTTTGTGGGCTTCATTTTTGGAGAGGTTTTGGATCACAGGAGGGTCACAGCAGTGGTGGGGGAGGATCACTGTTGTGGGGTGACAGTGATGGGGAGATGCATGGGAAGGATTCACCTGGAGCATGCTTCTAAGACATAAAAATGTGTTCAAAGTTCATGGGGCATTGTCTTAGTGGGTGGAGATCCACACAATAATGGAAAGAATATTGAATTCCCATCCTGGGGAATGCTGCTACATTCTCTAATAGGACAGCAAGAATCCCTTAAGTGCGAGGGAAATGTCTAGTGAAGGAAGACAGACCTTGGGATAGGCGTTGTCCATCATCATCTTCTTGTTAGTTGTCCCGGGTACATCCAATGAACTGGAGAGTAGGTGTTGCAACTTGCAGAAATTCAGGGCTTAACTGGCACATGGGTGGACCAAAGATTTAAGTCTCTGGGACATGTATTTCTCAAATATAGTGCTAATTATAGGTTCAAATAAAAGGCCCTTTTGATATTGATGGTTGTGCTTATGAAACTTTCCTTGTGAAATTGAAACTTAGCCTAGTAATATATACTGCCTAAGAATTACCTCCTTCAAACAAACAAGAAAGCCTCCTTGTTTCTCAAATGTGGCCTCTCGCTAAGCCAAACTCAGCATATAAACACACTACTATCCCTCTGGCATGGGATGTGACTCCTGGGGATGAACCTCCCTGGCACTGAGGGATTATTACCAAGCACCAATTAGCAATGCATCTGTAAAAAGACCTTGACCGAAAAAGGGAAATGGTAAATACAATTGAGTTTTTATAGCTAAGAGATTTCAAAGTGAGTCAGGAGGTCATTCCAGAGGTTATGCTTATACAATGCTGAGCAGGATCTCATTGGCTGCCACAATAAACTGTGCCTCAAATAGCAGGGCTTTTGAGGAATCTAGAGGCATCCAGAAACTATAAGCAGGGCAGACATGCTCAGGAATTTGACACCCTGTCACTGGGACTTACTTTGGAATTTATGCTCTGCATTAACAGTTAAACTCATTTATAGGTTCTCTACATATGGGTCTTCTGCCCCTTTTATTTGAACCTATAATTAGCACTATATTTGAGAAATACATGTCCCAGAGACTTAAATCTTTGGTCCACCCATGTACCAGTTAAGCCCTGAATTTCTGCAAGTTGCAACACCTACTCTCCAGTTCATTGGATGTACCCGGGACAACTAACAAGAAGATGATGATGGACAACGCCTATCCCAAGGAACAGAGAGTGTCTGCAACTGCAAGCAGGATAGCTCTATCCATTTACCCCATTGGGATCTAAGCTCCATGTCAATTAGAAGCAGAGTGGTCATCACCATTCCCAAATTCTCAAGACTGGAGAATGAACAATGGACTAAAGTAGACTTATTATTATTCTACTATAGATGTATTGTTATCCTAGCAATGGAAGAACTCTTATCTTTGATATAAAGGCAGTGGTCACCAGAAGTTCTGAGGGATGGGAGAGGGAAGAATATATGTAATATGGGGGCATTTTCAGGACATTGGATTTGTCCTGAATGACATTGCAGTGAGGGATACAGGCCATTGTATATTTTGTCATAACTTACAAAACTGTGTGGGACAAAATGTAAAGTATAATGTAAGCTGTAGGCCATGGTTAGTAGCAATGCTTCAATATGTGTTCCTTAATTGTAACAACTATACCACACTAATGAAGGATGTTGTTAATGTGGGAAAGTGTGGAAAGGGAGGAAGTGGGGCATATGGGAATCCTTTATATTTTTTATGTAACATTTATGTAATCTAAAGCTTATTTAAAAATAAAAAATTAATTATAAAAAGTAAAATATATGACTGGCATGATAATTAAATCAAACAGCCTGCATATTACCAAAAAAAAAGTCTATTTAAACTGAAGAGTTTATTGACTTAATTCACAAGCTGTTGAACTTGTGATCAATTATGTGGTTTGATCCACGTACAGATTTACTGCTTTCAGACAGAATTGAGTCAGACAGATGATACAGAACCTAAGGGATGAAATTGTCTCCCTCTTTGCACAGAGTAATGAGATTTCAGACTTGATTATTTGTTAAATAGACCTCTCACTGAAGTTGTCAACATCCACCAATGCTTTAGAGCACCTTCTGGTAGGGATAACAAAGAAACTCCTAACAAATTGTTACCTCAGAGGCCCAACTCAGGCATAAACACACCAAACTTTTTAATGACCTGATTCTACTGTGTGGAGTCTGTTAGCAAAAGCTTAATGAATACTTCTCCTCTGGGATTTTTGTCTCAGAGGACATCATGAATCTGAGATCAATTATTTCCTTGGATTTATTCCCCTTAGTCTTAAAATAATGATGCTTGAGACTTGTCCTTCTAATTTGGAAAAAACTGTTCTAAGTACCACTCATGTTATGAATACTGAATTCTTCAGCCACTCCTTCAGCTAATTCCTTCTCCATCCAGAAACACAAATTAGGCACCTGGGATTAAGTCTAGATTATTCTCTCTTACTAATGCTTAATTATTGATCATATCAATATCCCTAATTACATTCTCAAAGCTATAGTTTAGGACATTAGTTATATTATTAATTATAAATATTTGTAATAAAAGTCAATTTAGTATTATAAAATTGTAGCATATAAATGTATTATTAAATCAGCATATTTTTTCAAAAGATCTAGTATTCATCCATCACTGTGCCAAGGATTCTAGTAGAAAATCTAGTAGAAAATTTCATAATCTTTAAACTCATGGACCTTATAATTGGTTTAAATTCTTAATTATTTTAAAAGGTGTGTGAGATAATCTTTGCAGATCTACATGAGATCAAGAGGTTGTCCCATATGCAAATCCTACTGGAATATGGTTTTTTCTTCATCTGAAGGCAGTATGAGGTCATGTCCATCAGCCCTGCACTTACTGACTGAAGTATGTGTTTGGAACTCTGTTTTCTCAATCCTCTTCCAAAGGCCAAGTGGGTAGAAGACTCTGCTTAAAGGTGAAAAAGAGTCACACTTTCTTTTGAAACGAGTCCACAGTTTCAGGATGACTGATGGGATCCATGAATAGGGTCAAGCTAACATGTACTAATTAAATACCTTTGAAATAAGAAGAAAGAACCAGATAATTTTAGTGTTGAAAAGATTATAATAAACCTTCCAGGAGTATTCAAATTTTTCTAAGTATAGACTACAGCCATCCTCTGATATTAATCTAGTACATATTGGAACTACATTCCCAGGTTTTGGTTGCATGCCTGTCTTAGAATACCAACTAAGATTTTGCTATTAAAAATTAAATTTTGGAGACAAATTCCCAGAGATAAGTCTTGAAAGCATAATTAATATGGGTTTGCATCATCAGGAAAGGAGTTGTGAAGGCAACGAAACTCATGTAATGTTGGACCTGGTAAAACTGACTGGCAGAGGCAAAGACAAGATAGATGAGCACAGCACAACTGGCCTCCTTCACCTAATCTACAAGCCTTCTCTTATTCAGCCCCACTTACTACACCCAGCCTCTGTGCCCCAGGACAACCCATTGCTTCCTCCACAAGCAGAAATAGGCTGTAGCCTCTATACCATCATTAGGTCTGCATTTGGTTTCTCATGATCTCCAGGAAAGGACTTTGATAGGGATTTTCTCGGTTGACTGTCTTAAAAATGAACGGATATTTAAAGCTATTTGAGTGTCTCTGCCTGAGAAGTTAAGAAATGGAGGATTGCATCAATGGACACACTTCTGCCTCACTAATCTACTTCTATCCTTCTTCCATATCTTGATCACAGATTTCAGCTTCTGGGATCTGAAAAATTCTCAAGTCTGAAAAGACTTTGACAATATTAATACCGATCCAAGTGATAGGAAATTCAGCTTCTATAATAGACCTACTTAGACTTACTAATTATCATATTTCTAGTGATTACTTCTCAGAATTATCATAAATATTAATTAAGGGAGTGGGTCATATGGGAATCCCCTATATTTTTTATGTGACATTTGTATAACCTGAGTATCTTCAAAAAATTAAAAAATTAAAAAAATTAAAAATTTAAAAAATGAATTAAGGTAAAATATGTAAGGGTTTAGCAAGATGCCATAGTAAATATTCACGGTGTCATATTAAATTCTACCTGTTATTGTTATGATATTATTAGCTGAAATTTTATTAAACATTCAGAAATGTGGGTGGCATATGATCATTATCATAAATATCCCAGTAACATCAATCACCTAAAAAAGCACATTTTCATTTTTGGAAACAGTCTGTCACAGAGCTTTGTTCCCACCCACCTCTACCCTATGAGGTCCATATGTCACTGCTCCCTGACTAAGGATATTGTTTCTGTTCATCAGTGTCTGCTGGAACTGTCTACACCCAAAACCTAACAGGGAAATATTTCTTGGTATGTTTCTACATTACATAGACAATTCATCTCCCAAGCTATCCCATAACACCAGTAACAGGCACTTCTGCCTAGAGTACTTTTTCTATTCTCACTGCATGTTCAGGTGAATCCTGAGCATTGTAACTTAGAACAAATGGTACCTGGAGACATTATCCTATGCCTTCCAAAAACTCAGCATGTAAGTTGTAGAAACAGTCTCCTGAATTTTAAACTATGCAAGACTGAATTCACCTCACAATGATAGTTGCCAAGGGAAAAAACCAAAATGATTGACAGGCATGAAATATATAAACAAAGAAATACTCTATCAAAAGGGCCAAAGGAGAATCATATTGGCAAATGTTGGACCTGCCCATTCAAGCTCTCTTCAAGGGAGAAAGTTGTTGAATCTTTTTTTAAACAATTGCTAGAAGATAGAAGCAAGCAAAGTGTCCATCAAACAATGAGACAAAATATGTTCTATACATGCCATGGAATATTATTCAGCCATAAAAAGGAATAAGTTTCTGAAACATGAGACAACATAGATGAACCTCAAAAACAACACGTTGAGTGAAATAAACTAGACACAAAAGGATAAATATTTTCTGATCTCAGTGATATGATACAATTAAAATAAACAAACTCATAGAGTCAGAATCTAAAATATAGGTTACCGGGGGATAGGGCTGGGATGGGGACTAGGTTGTTAAGGCTTAAAATGTACAGCGTTCCTATTTAGAAAGATGGAAATGTTTTGGTAATGGATGGCAGTGATGGCAGCACAACATTGTGAACATAATTAACAGCACTGAAATATATATTTGAATGTGATTAAAAGGGGACTGTTAGGTTGTATACATGATAATAGAATGATTTTTGAAAAATCCATGGAACTACATTACACAATCTACCCTAAGTTAAACCATGGGCCATAGTTAATAGTACAATAATAAAAAATGTGCTTTTATCAATTGTAACAAATGTACCACCCCAATGCAAGGTCTTAATAAAAGAGCGACATATTGGGAATCCTGTATTTTATGCATGATTTTGTTGTAAACCCACAACTTCTCTAATGAAGAAGGTATGTGTGTGTGTGTGTGTGTGTGTGTGTGAGAGAGAGAGAGAGAGAGAGAGAGAGAGAGAGAGAGATATCACAAGAATTCAATGTAGGAGCAAGAACAACAAAACTTTTCATGAGAAAAGATGCTTTAAACAAGATAAAAGACCTTTCTCTGCAAACAAGCTCTTATCTTTTCTCTTTTCCCTCCCATCCAGCTTCCTTTCCTTTTCCTTCTGTTTCCCTTGCCCATACATACACTAAAATTATCTTAATCATATCCCATCTAGCCAACCCCACCTTGTTCCTGAGTGACCTCCTTCTGTATCACAACTTCTCTACTTCGGGTTTTACTGATTACTCTCATAGGTCCTCAAACTCTCAATTCAAAATTTATTACCAAATAATCAGATTGATTCAGCTCAGTTTTTAAACCAAAACATTTCAAAGGTTGCTAGCCAGAAGGTGATCAGACTAAACCTGGTCCATATCCACCATTTGCTTCAGTCAGCTGTGAGTGGGGCATAGAGGTGTCAGGCAATATATGAAGAGAATGGGCTGTGGATCCTGATGCACTGGGATTGCTCCTGGCACTTACTGTCTGCGAGCCCTTTGCTTAGTCACAGAGCATCTCTCTGTCTCCACTTCTTCATGGGTAGTTTTAAGGATCCAAGTGATTAATAAAAATTTTAAAATTATGCAAATGTGTGGCACATAAAGAGCTCTACATAAGTGTTAGGTATTGCTTATTCATAGAATGGGATACCATTAAATGTTTATTTTCCTGTTATTTGCTTTATATGTTCACCAAGTCACTTTCTGATAATGCTGCTTACCAGTGTAGCTTTCCAAAAGAGATAAAATCTACTGGTGAGGAGCAGGAAAGTATGATACAATTGAAAGAATATTTTTCTCTCATTGTTATGTAATGCATTGCCAATATGGTACAATATGCTATGTTGAAATGACGTTGGTTGAAGTGAATCAGCATCTCCAAGTCTGCTCAAGTCAGGGACACTAAATATAAATTTGTATCTAGTGACCCTCCCTTGCCATATTTGCCAAGAGAGCATCCCCACAATTGTATTTTCACCACAGGCCTCCACCTTCACAGAGTTCACCTGTTCCTTCCTCCACCCCCTCCCAGTTCCATAGATATCCAACCCACCTCCGTAAGCCTGCTCACCCTCATATCCCAGAATCATCTACCCCACTCACATCCTTGCACCTCCATCGGCCCCATCCATTGCCAAACCACCCTTTCTACCTTATCATAGGTTCTGTCCAGAGTAAGCATCAGCTCAGCACTCTCTACTCCCTTTCTGTTTCCTGATAACCTGTGAGTCTACTCAATATAGTTAGATCATATCATTGAGGTCATGCAATATTTGTCCTTTAGTGACTGGCTTGCTACACTCAATAAAAAATCTTAGAGATTCATCAATGTTGTCACATGTGTCAAAACTTCATTCTTTCTTACAGCTGAGTAATATTCCATTATATGTATATACCACATTTTGCTTATACACTTATATGTTGATGGACACTTTGGTTGCTTCCACCTTTTAGCAATAGTGAATAATGCTGCTATGAACATTGATATGTGTATATCTCTTTGTGTCCCATCTTTTGTTTCCTCTGGATATATACCTAGTATTGGGATTGCTGGATCAAATAGCATTCTATAGTTGGCTTCTTGAGAAACTGCCAAACCATCCTCCACTATGGCTGCACCATTCTATATTCCAACCAGCAGTGGATAAGTGTTCCCATTCCTCCACATTCTCTCTAACACTAATAGCTTTCTGTTTTTTCTTAAGAGCAGCCAGTCTAATAGAGGTAAGATGATATCTCATTGTAGTTTTTATTTGCATTTTCCTAATAGCTAGTGCTGATGTGCTTCTATACAAATGTGTTCTTGCTATTCCCTCTACTCTATTCATCACTTTGCTTTATGTAATATTACTATGTAACTCCAATTTTATTATATTAATTCTTTAATCCAATTCCTTTTCAATTACAAAATATTTGAAGAGCATCTCTGAGTGGGCAGCAATTTCTTTGTTTTCCTAGAGATCCTAGGATGTAGTGTGTGTTTAATAAATAATACATCACTTAATCCATTGAATTTTACCACAAAAATACCATGGCTACAGGATGTTTAAAGTGAAAGAATAAAACCACTTGGAAAATAATGTCTACAGTTGTGCCAGACCATATTCCAAGTCAGCTAGAAATACACACACTTTATAAGTGAGTATGCTTTTCCAGTGTTTTTTAAGCCACAGAGAGTCCACAAGGGGTGTGGGAACAGGGGAAAGGACTAGCATTTATATAACAGACAATATTTCTTCAGTCTTTTATTTCTAGTGGATGCTCTGTGGTTGATTTCTTGGGCTGAAGAGGAAAACTTAAATGTTTTTTTCTATCAAATAGAAAACTGTCATTTGGCAATGAAATAATCAAAAATTTAAGTGCACAAGACCTAAATTCACAAGAGGAAGTTAATGAAATGAAAAACTCAATGGGAAATGGAAAATATTTGACAGCTACAGAATGCCATCTTGCGTACTCATTTGCTGTGTAACTTTGAGTAATTTCCCTAACCTCTCTGGATCTTCATCACATCTTTTGCAAATGGAGTAAAGGATATCTACTTTCCATATGTTCTCTGCTCATCTTTTTAATACAGGTAGGTAGTAGACACAAAAAGATTTCAAAAAACTCTACTATTAATATCTCCAAAACATCTGGCTGAATAACTTTCACACAATTTTTTTTTCATCTGGATATTTTGTTATCTCATAGATTCAGTCTATATATAGTCTGTGGACTCAACTCTTGAACGTATATTCTTTACAACTACATAGAATCAGCATGCATATCTTGGTTTTCCCATCCCCATACATTTGTACCATAGCACTATAGTATGTGGTAAAATCCTCTGAAAGATTTTGTGGCAGCCTATTTACCTAATACAAAAGAAAGCAAGTGAAAGCTATTCCTTACAGCTGGAAAAGAATATTTTTCATCTTTCTGTTATTAAATGGAAAAATACTTACACATATTTCACTAAAAACAAGATCTAAAAGGAATAGATTGTCTCTTGGCTTAGATCCATGGAAAGAAGGATTATGATAATTGAGAGACCATATGCTGTGTACATGATTTACCTTACCCTATTTATTCTCCACTACACCTGAAAGGTGAAAGTTATTATCCTCATTGTAAAAATGAAAAGTTATTGGCTCTGAGAGCTAACTAGTGAGAATATAAGTAAGTTCCAAACCCAAATATGGAGAATATCATCTCTCATTCCTGGTCCAGGGTATCACTCAAGCCCAGTGAAGGTGATCATACATTCTATAGGAGGATTTCTGGATGATGTAAGGGGTAGGATTTAGATTATCTCTAAAATGGTGATTTCCAAATTTCCTGTCATCAGCAGAGATGTCTGAACCCCACACTTGCATATTCTGAGTCAGGAGGTCTAAGAAGTCCTTGGAAATCCACAAATTAAGGGATTCTGATGTACAACCAAGTTTTGTGACTTCCACTTCCAAGATGCATTGATTTCATAAAATTGGCTTCCAATGTTTTTTTGGGGAGTGAGATGTGATTAATATGAACTTTTGATAGCTCTCTTTGAAAATGAATATTTACAGTTTATAAAGGAAATATGCAAAGGAGACAAAAGGCATTAATTTTATCTCAATGTGTGTTATTTGTTCCATTCTTTCCATAGAATTGCACACCTAAATCTAGCCAGCTAGCTTGTAAACACTTTGGCTATGAGAAATGGTCAAGTGGAGTGTGCAAATGCTTCTGAACAAACTCTCCTTCATTTTTGTAAAGTAAATCAAAGAACACTCTCCACTCACAGAAAACCAACTTACATCTAGGATAGAGTACTGTGAAGTTGGAATGATAAATGGTTTTACTAACTACCTTGATTTGCTTGAGCTTCCATTTTATCCAGGGGAATGCAAAGAAGAAACAAAGGTAAACCGAAGCAGACTGACATAGCAATGATCTATTATTTTGCTGATAAAGACACCTGCCCCTGCCCAGGAGGAAGACCTAACAAAGAGATCAGGCTGAACCAACAGAGACTGCTGATCTTCACCAGATGGCCACAATCTTACAACAGCAACCTGATTGCTGATTACAGACAGCCCTCAAGGACATCCTGCACAGACAATCCACAGCTCCCATAGTCCACATAGTTTACATTGTTCTCATAGCACAGAACTTACATACTAACCATAATTCATGTCCCTTTATCTTCCCCATTCCTCCACACTTTCCCTTAGTGTCAAGCAGCCATATCAGGTACTCCCCCAGCTCACTCCTTTGAGCAAGAACCTCTTTTGATGCTGCTTCTGCATTAATGCAACTTTAGCTCAATAAACATACTCTGCACCCCATTTTTAAGTCTGTTTATTTTATTTTCAACACAACAGTACTATAATTTTACTGATATAAACTCATCCCTCTCTGGGAAACAATTATAGTCAAAAATAAAGGCCCCTTAGATAAAAGTCCACTCATGTTGTCTCACACTTTATTTGGCATTCCATGACATTGTCTTCAAATTTCCCAGTGCCTTTGTGTGCTTTGATTTGGTTCCACAGCTGCCCTGCGGTTACTGAAAAAACCCAAACATGGGTAAAATGTATGATAGAGCAGTGAAGCCCTAAAGCAGATTGATTCAAACATAAAGAAGTCAATTCCCATCCAGGTGGTAAAGGACGGGTTCAAACACAAAAGCGTATTGGTCTAGGTTCACTTTTTCCACATAGTTATAGAGAGTAACCTCAGCAAATCATCTATAGTACCCCAGAGTTCCCTTTCTTTTAGGTTTCCCACACCCCTTTCTCCCATCCCAGGAACTTTTTCATTGCCCCCTTCACATCCTTGTTCCTCAGTGTATAGATGAGTGGATTGATACTGGGAGTGACAATGGTGTAGAAGAGAGTAAGGAACTTGCCCTGATCTTGAGAGTAGCTGTTGGCTGGCTGCAAGTACATGTAGATGATGGTTCCATAGAAGAGGGAGACCACCATTAGGTGAGAAGAACAGGTATTGAAGGCTTTCTTGCGTCCCATTGCTGACCTGATTCTCAGCACAGTAGCAGCAATCATACCATAGGAGATAAGAATGAGGGAGAGGGGTACAAGAAGAAGGGCAATGCCCAGGGCAAAGGCAAAAGCTTCCACCAACATGGTATCTTCACAAGACATGGCAATGAGAGCAGGCATCTCACACAGAAAGTGATCCACCCTGTGACTTCCACAACGGGAGAGTTGCATTGTCTGGGGACACATGACAAAGGAGTTTAGAAAACCACAGCACCAGGACACAGTCACCAACTGGAGGCAAAGTCGTGGATGCATAACCACTGTGTAGTGCAGGGGCCGGCAGACAGCTGCATAACGGTCATAGGACATGACAGCCAGGAGAACACACTCAGTTGAACCCAACACCATATAGATGTAGAGTTGGGCCACACAGCCATGATAAGTGATGGTCTTCTCTGGACCCCAAAGATTCCATAGCAGCTGGGGAACAATGCTGGTTGTAAAGCAGAGGTCTAAGAAAGAGAGGTTCCCAAGAAAGAAGTACATGGGTGTGTGGAGCCTGGCATCTATGATTGACAAGAGAATGATAGCAGTGTTGCCCACCAGAGTCATGATGTAGAAGACCAAGACGAAAGCAAAAAGAATTATCTCCAGATGAGGCCGATCAGAAAAACCCACCAGGATGAATACCTGTAGGTAGCTGTCATTGTCCCTTCCCATAATCTTCAGCAGCTCTTATAGAGAAACATGAAAGACATTAGATAGGCAGGCAAATGAAGATTGTATCCAGTGCTCACCAATTTTGATTTACAGGTCTGTGAAATTAGAAGAACCATTTAGCTTTTCATTACTTTCTTTAGCAAATAATTATTGGTCTCTATCATATGCAGTCACTGGAAGAAAGAGGATGGAATATGGAGCAGACTGTATGGTAAGTAATGTATTAAATAAAGGCAAAGAAGAGAGAACAAAACAGTTTCAAGGATTTGTTAAAAGACAGAGAGTTTTGCAAATTATTTCCAATTGATCAGGAAAGCCCCTGTAGAAGAGTTTGATATTAGGGTATGGGTGTGAGAGTTGTTTGTTGGTGTGTACCAAACAGTATGTATGAATTTGGTATGTGGAAGACTGAGTAAAATAGGTTGCAAGAAGAAGTAGCATAACAAAAGCACAAATGACCAAATTAATCAGTGATTCGCAGGTAATTCTGAAATTCAATAACTTTGACCTTAGAAGAAGGATAAGTTTGATTCTACCTCTATAGAGGTCTGCCAAAGAAAGTCTGTGTGGCTTGCAATCCAGTTGCAAAACCTACATCCTGGTTTTTCCTTGACAAATGAAAAGCTCGACTTAATCCAATAGAAGGGCCCACCTGATTCAGCACCACAAAGGAGAAACACATTTCACAGTGAGAAGGTGATTAATTGCAAGTGCACAAGCAAAGAATGGGGAGAATCTTCCTAAAACTAGATCCCTGTGAGGATGTCAGTTGGGGATTTTATAAGCAGGGAATGAGAAAGGAAGGAAAGAAAGAATGAAAGAATGAGAGAAAGAGAGGAAGGGAGGAAGGGAAGAAGGAAGGAAGGAAGGGAGAAAGAGGAATAAAGGAAGAAAGAAAAAAAGAGAAAGAAGGAAGGAAGGAAGGAAGGAAGGGAGGGAGGGAGGGAGGGAGGAAAAGACAGAAAGAAAAGTCTACATGGAACAGTTTTGCCAGATCAGCAAAGATGCAGGATTTCTTCAATGGTCTTGTAATGAGGAATAGGATACACTCCTTAATTTTGTATTTCCTCAAGCTCTTGAGACTTATTTTTGCTATCCTGGTTTCAGTGGTCAATCAATCACAGCCCAGAGTTAGATCTTGATGTCTAGCTCCTGCATGTAGAGTTTCCATGACTCCCTTTTCCACTGACCACTGAGGGAGATCCAGCTTTTGGTTTTTGAGGAGGAAGTCACAGATTTACTGAGCCATAGGGTGCTCCTGATGCCATCCAGACTGCTCTTGTTATAGGATATTATTTTATTCCTGTAAGGAGAATCTGAAAAGTTCTAGTTAATGTCCAGGAAAAACATCCTTCTGAGATCAATTAATAGCAAGCTCAGCTAATTCTGGGAAAGGTTATTAGAAACCTCATAATTGCTGAGGTGTGGAAATTACTTTCAATAATCACATTTTTTCTAGCTATCGAAGGGAGGCTGGATACTTCTAAGTTCCCATCCAGCCCTCACATGTCTATGTGACTGAAGACATTGAATATATCCCCTGAGCCCTTTCAGCTCTACAGTTTCCACACCTGCAGAGTCTAAGCCAAGGGCTTTGATGGGGACTCTCTTTTATAAAGGCAATGCCTATCCAGGTTTGCATCAGCTGGAGGAATAGAAAATAACATCTGGGCAACTCACAAGAAGTAAGCAGTGGGAACAAGAGTACAGACACATTTTTAGAGGATGTGTGTCTCCATGTGGCTGCTATTGCAACCTGCCATGCCTGACAGTGGAGAAGTTAGGAATTTTATCCAGGTGGACTTGCAGGTGGGACTCCAGGCCCAGGTCCATCATCAAAGCCACAAAAGGGTAAAGTGCTCACAAGGGAGACTTTGCCATGCACGGTTTGCTGGCTGTGATTATGTGGAATTATTTATACTTTTATATCCATTGACTCATAAAAATGTTTCACCAATGTTCAGGGATTTATAAATAGACTCCAGTGAATGTCAATGACAAGTTAAAAAAATTCTTCCACAAAATACATAACTTAGACACTGATTCCTTAGCTAAATTTGCAAATGTATCATGTAGTCATCAATTCAAAATAGATATTTTCCCAATGCATTATACTTTTATTTCAAGATGTCCCAATGTTCAACCTTCTCTCTATTACCCAGAGACTCACCTCCACTTTATCTAACAGGCATTTCAAGTGTAAGTTATTGCACCCTGATTTCTCATGTCTTTTACTCGTATCTTTTACTCGTATAAATTACAAGGGATAGAACTGTTGAAAATGTTTGAAGATTTGTAGTAGTTTCGCATATAACAGTATAAATGCACACTGATTTTGAAAACTTTGGCCTAAAGAAATGAAATTAGATTAATGCATTCGACTTGATTCTTTAACCAAACAATGTTTCCAAACCTGCACTAATCCATGGACCAGAAAAACTTCATGCAAACTGAATAAGATTTACCAGTACCAACTAATAGAGCTATTTTTGTCCAATTCAGGTATACAGTGCATCCCAAAAAATTATCACCCTTTCCACATCTACAATATTATAAATACTTCACAGAGATTTATACCTAGGTTTCAGGCCATCCTCACAACTGCCCTGCAAGTTGGGCAGGCCAAGCATTATGATCTCCATGTTAGCTATGAGCAACCTCAATGACAAAGAGTTCAAAAGAATAACTAGTGCTTGTGCATGACAGTTTAATATCAGAGCAATTTCCATAAATCGTACCTGATAACTCCAAATTCCTTTCACTCTGCTCCTATCTATTTCTTACCCACTTACGGCCCTGATCAAGGCTTAAGTTGTTTAAGGTTGTCCATTTACTGCTACACCACCACAAGCTTGCACGTAAGCAACTAACAATAGAATCCACCATTATGAGCAATTTCCAGGGAGAAGCTTATGATACTTTTCAACATTACTAAGCGTGGCTTGCATTAACTGATTTGCCACTGTCTCAAAGCAGAACAGAGGTTTATCTTACAAATTAACTAATGAGCATGTAATGAGAGTGAATCTAGTGCCAGGGATGGTGACTAAGGTTGCTACTTGGATTAGTCCACTAGAAACAGGGAAGCAGGTAGAACGTAATCTACTAGCCTGAGATCCACTTTGTTAGAATTTGATGCATTGGATTGATTCTGAAAGGGATGCAGTAATTCCATCTCAAAATTCACTTCCAACATGGGATACCCCTGACTCTGGTGCCCTAACAAATATGAACCCTGATAGAAATTATCAAAAAGATGAATATATTTCCATATGTATACAAGGAACTAAAGGTACAGAAGTAAGACTCATTTCCATGGCAAAGCTCATGGCAAAATCCTCACCCTAGTACTTCCCAGAAAGTAGATGACATAAGATTCTGTCAGCCCTCCTGACTTCAATTTCAGATATCAACCTCCTAGAGTTTTCTCAGTGACAAAGCATTTAATTCTGCTCCATTTTAGTTTCTGAATCTTCCAAAGAAAATTCCAGTGAAAACTCTAATGGGGAATTGAGCACATAAATAATTTCTTCAGGGAGTGGATGTAGCTCCAGTGGTTGAACATCTGCTTCCCATGTAGAAGATACCCAGGTACCTCCTAAAAATTTTAATAATAATTTCCGCCCTGTTGCAGTCAAGGGAGAAATGAATCATTAGGTAGCAGAGCTTGGAAGAGAAATCATTAACTGTGCCATGGTGGCATCTCCTCTGTGTCTGAGTGGGAGGAGTGGTACCACATTTCAAATTAGCATGTTTTATTTCACTCCCATATATACAGGCACCCTGCAGTTAAGGAAATTGCAAGCCATCCCCAGGGAAAAAGAGAACACACTTAGTTCTCAGACTTGATGAATATAGATAATGTTGTGTCAGTAGTGTATTCTAATGGGATGGGAGGATAATTTAATACCCTATTATACTGGGAATTTTAAAGAGTCTGGCAACCTGAGGAAAACTGATGTCAGTTTGTATACTGAGGTAAACCTCAGGGGATGGTGTTCTCATTCTTGTCTCCAGGCTCCAAATATGAAGAGAGTACTTATCAGGGTGAGAGTAGAGAAAATTACAAAAGATGGCACTCACATTTTCTTAAAGGGAGAATCAATTTCTGTATTTTTTGTAAAAATGAAGATGTAACCATTTTTTTCATTTTTTCCTGAAGCCTTACACAAATAAAATCATGAAATTGTGGGGAACGAAGAAACTCCCAAGGAGGTATCTCTAGTTACCCATAAGAGTAGAATTTTCACCTTCCAATGTGAGAAAGAATGTCGGATGAGGAATGCATGCATTGGAAACTCTGGGTGTTCCATTGATTGTTGAGAAGCCAAGGGAGCCTTCACTTTTTCAAACTTGCTCCATTCTTTGTGACCTCCCTACTCTCATGGCAAAACATAAAGAGGCTTGTAAATCAGTCTGTACAGCCCAGTACAGATATATCTCTTTTTTGGGGTTTACTCCCCCGCATTAGATGTCCATGTGTTTTCACAAAAGCCAAGGCTGCCTTATCTTATATCCTATAGGATATTTATCAGACAGAGGAACTAAATGGTAACTTAGCCTTCCATATGGCAAGCAAAGTAATCTGATGGCAACATTTTATTCAACTATTTAAACAGGCATAGGTATTAACACTTGCACTGAGGTGAGAGAGAACACTTTAAGAAGTAGCAGAGAGGAGGGGCCAAGATGGAGTTAGGCTAGGAGGGCACACACTGCAAGCTCCCAGAGCAAGGCGGATTGTGGACGGGGTCCTGCCCGGGGGTCTGTGCTGTGCACGTGTGGAGTGAGAAGCTTGGGACATCTATCTGCGCGGGTCAACAGCGTGGACGGAACGGTAGAGATTCGTGAGTTTTAAGGCTGCCAGTGGTGGTTGGCATAGACGGCTGAGCCCCGTGGTTAGGGAGAAAAAAATAAAATAAAATAAAACGGCCACATGGAGCCACGAGCAGGGCAAGAAAGTTTTATATTCTGGGGATCTGGCTGCCTGGCACCCCTTGGACCTTGTGTGAACAGAACAACTGAGTTAATCGGCACCCGGTGAACCAGAGGGGGGATTCTGGTTGGGGGACGGAGCTGATTCCCCTAGAGACCCAGGGATAAGACTCAGGCTGCTGCGGAGCCAGGAAGAAGGGACACTTCCCAAAAGAGGTAGGGTTCTGTTGGAGGACAGGGAAGGGTATTTTTTATTTTTAGACATCGAACTGGCTGCCTGCACTGCCCCATAGCTTTAGAGAGCAGATAAGCCAACCTGAAACAGAATCAGGCTGAGAGCAGAGGCGAATCTGCACTCAAAAAGATTTACTTAGCAACCCAGTGACGCTTGAGCTCGGCTCCAGAAGGGGCGGAATCGGCCGTCTTTAAAACTCCGCACTGACTAACATCAGAGCTACAGCTACCCTGGGGAGTCCAGAAAGTGGGACGTCCTTGATTAATTTCCATGGGCCCAGCTAGGGTCATTCCATAAGGGGGTTGGTCTAGAGGAGGAATTATTTTGCATTTCACTAAAAAAAATAAAAATTAAAAAAAATAAGTGAGAAGGTCACTTCAATAAATTAAAAATAAATTCTTTTTAATTTAGTTTAATAGCTAAAAGCTGCTGCAGGACCTGCACAAAGAACCATGTGGGGAAATTGATTGATAAACACAAGTAGGCAGGAAGGATCCACGTGGACCCTAGGGGAATCATTGACCCCCCTTAGCTCTGTTTGACTGCTTGCCTGTGTGGATCTTTGGTTTCTCTCTGTTTCTTTCTGGTCTCTTGCTTTTCTTTCCTCTTTCCTCCCCCGTTTCTTTTTTCTTCCATTTTTTTTTAAATTAGGTGCTGCTAGCTTCTCACTTCTTTGCTATGCTTCTTTTTCAGTAATTTCCCACTTGCTGAATATACTGATTCTGTATTACAAACTATCACTTATCCTTCCTGCATCTTTCTGCCTTCTGTTTTCTGTTGTGGCACTTAGATACAACATTTCTTCATATGCCCACAACTTAAGGGTGTCAATTTCTATTCCATCTATTTTGTTTTCTTTTTTTTTTTTTATTAGAATTAACTTTTTCCTTTCAGACCTTTCTTTACTATTTCTCTCCCTCCTCAAAATACTAGCCTTCTAAATCACTATTTATATATTCCTCTATTTGTTTTCCCAGTCCATTGTAGGAACTCCATTTTTTTCCCTAGTATTCTACACTGCCTACACAAGTTAAATATTCATCTCATTAAGTCATATTTGGCACCTCTTCTAACTTTTATCAATATTACTATTATCCTTCTGCCTTCCTTACATCTTTTGAATCCTCTAGCCCTAACGTTTTGCCTTCAAGGGAACATAGAAAGACGCAAGAAAATAAAATAAGAAGAAAAACTGCCAAAGAGAAAACTTAACTCACACGCAGAACCAACAGCTAAATAAAACTCTAGAGCACAGAGAAAAGCTAATCAACTGAACAAACTCATCAAGATAATATGATGACCAGAGGGCAACAAAAAAAGACAAATGATTCTGAGAAACTGGAAAACATGGACCAGTCAAATGCACAAAATAAAAACCAGGAAGCGATGCACAACATCGAACAACTAATCAAAGGTATCCAAACAAATATCATGGACCAACTTAAAGAACTGAAGGAAGAGATAAAGGATATAAAGAAGTCACTGAGAGAACATACTGAAGAAATAGCAAACATGCCTAAAAAGGTAACGGATATGATGGTGAAAAATGGCACAAGCCAAGAAAAAAAAGATGCTGGACTCACATAACAGCAGATTTGAAAAGGCAGAGGAAAGAATTAGTGATATGGAAGACAATACAGTTGAAATCAAAGAGATAGTAGAACAGATAGACAAAAAGATAGAAAAAACCAGCATGGACTCAGGGAAGTAACCGATAATACAAAACGCACAAGTATACGCATTTTGGGCATCCCAGAAGGAGAAGAGAAGGGAAAGGGAACAGAAGGAGTGTTAAAGGAAATAATGGCTGAAAACTTCCCAACTCTATAGAGAGAGATGGATGTGCAGATCCAGAAAGCACAGCGCACCCCAAATAGTATAAATCCCAACACGCCAACTCCAAGACATATACTTGTCAAAATGTCCAATGCTCAAGACAAAGAGAAAATACGGAAGGCAGCAAGAGAAAAGAGAACCATCACATACAAGAGAAGCACAATAAGATTACGTGCTGATTGCTCAGCGGAAACCATGGAGGAAAGAAAACAGTGGTATGACATAGTCAAAACACTAAAAGAAAAAAACTTCCAACCGCGAATTCTATATCCAGCAAAATTGGAATTCAAAAATGATGGAGAGTTCAAAATATTCACAGATAAACAGAAATTAAGAGAGTATGTCAAGAAGAAACCAGCATTTCAAGAAATACTAAAGGAATCTCTACAAGTTGAAATGAAAAAACAAGGGAGAGAGAGTTCGAGGAGAGTTTAAAAACAACTGAAAAGACAAAAAGAGAAACAAAACAACATATGACATACAGTAACGCAAAGAAAAAATGGCTGAAGTAAGAAATTCATTATGAGTAATAACACTAAATGTTAATGGATTAAATTCACCAATCATTAATAAATACATTTTGACCAATCCAAAAAACATAATTTACAAGAAGTTTTTCAATGGTACATTTAGATAATTTCTGGCTAAGATGATTTAATTATGAACTATACTTAGTATTATTTATTGATGAACTATTATGCTTTGCAAACTATTATGTTGTGTGCAGATTGATCAATCTTACCAAACATACTGTCATCACTTGATTCTGTTTTATGGACATAAAATATATTATTTAAACTTAGGGCTATTTTTAATTTATTAATAAATATATGATTATTTTATAAATACATAAAAAAATTCACCAATCAAAAGACAAAGATTGGCAGAATGGATAAGATAATATGATCCATCTATATTCTGTCTAAAAGAAACCCACCTTCGACCCAGGGATTCTAGGAGGCTGGAAATGAATGGCTGAAAAACCATTTTAAAAGCTAACAATAGCCAAAAAAGGGCAAGAGTAGATATTCTAATATCAGACAAAATAGACTTTAAATGCAAAACTATTGTAAAAGACAGAGATGGACACTACATATTATTAGGAGGAGTAATCTCTCAAGAAGAGAGAACAATCATCAACATTTACGCACCTAATCAGGGTGCCTCAAAATACGTGCAGCAAACTCTGGAAAAACTAAGAGGAGAAATAAATGCCTCTACAATTTTTATAGCAGGGGACTTCAACACACCACTATCATGATTAGACAGAACATCTAGACAGACAATCAATAAAGAAACTAAGGCACTCAACAATACATTAGAAGACCTGGAATTAATAGACATATACAGAACACTACACCCAAATACAGCAGGATTTACATTCTTCTCAAGTGCACATGGAACATGCTCCAAAATAGACCACATGCTAGGCCACAGAACAACACTCAATGAATTCACAAAGATTGAGATTATACAAAGTAATTTCTCTGACCACAACGGAATGAAGTTGGAAATCACTAAGGGCCAGAGAAACAAGTTAGGCACAAGGATATGGAAGTTAAACAACACACTCTTAGACAAACAGTGGGTCGAAGAGGAAATCTCAAAAGAAATCAGTAACTACCTTGAAACTAATGAAAATGACAACACAACATATCAAAACCTATGGGATGCAGCGAAAGCACTCCTGAGAGGGAAGTTCATAGCCATAAATTCATATATTAAAAAAGAAGAAAGAGCTAAAATTGAAGACGTAACTACACACTTGGAGGATTGGAAAAACAACAACAATCTAAACCTAAAGGAAGTATAAAGAAGGAAATAACCAAGAATAGCGCAGAACTAAATGAAATAGAGAATAAGAAAGCACTAGAAACAATAAACAAAACCAAAAGTTGGTTGTTCGAGAATATCAATAAAATTGACAAACCCTTAGCCAGACTAACAAAGAAAGAACAGATGCAAAGACATAAAATAAGGAATGAGCAAGGTGATATCACTACTGACCCCACAGAAATAAAGAGTATCATAAGAGGATACTTTGAAAAATTATATGCCAACAAGAATGACAATTTAGAGGAAATGGACAAGTTTCTAGAAACCAACAAACAGTTGACATTGATGAAAGAAGAAATAGATGAACTCAACAGCCCAATTACAAGTAAAGAGATAGACTCAGTCATTAAAAACCTCCCAACTAAGAAGAGTCCAGGACCAGATGGCTTCACAGCTGAATTCTACCAAACATTCCGGAAAGAGCTAACACCAATTCTACTTAAGCTCTTCCAAAAAATAGAAGTAGAAGGAATATGACCTAACTCATTCTATGATGCCAACATTACCCTAATACCAAAACCAA
>JAKSZT010008638.1:1657453-1687405 GCA_026826555.1 Tolypeutes matacus | reverse complement strand
GGATAGGGTGGTATCATGGGCCCTCGGGGGCTGTGGGGAAGGGAACAGTCAAGATCTAATGGGGTGTTTGGTGGTCATGGGGAAGGTTTTTCATTACCTTACAATAATGGACACAGGACATGGTAAATATCATCAAAATTATTAAACTGTATCATCTAAATTGTAAACTATACTGTAAATCATTGACAATGTTTAGTTGCTATATTTTGCTATGTGTATAACAGTTATAACAATGCTAACATCAAAAAAAGGGGGGGGTGTTAATGGCGGGTGGGGAAGTGGTGGTGGTTTCGTATCTGGTACTCTCTGGCACTCGTGTGTGTCTTTGCTATGACCTAAAACTTCTTTGAAAATTAAATGAAAAATTAGGAGACAATGGGGATTGAGAGGGGGAAGGTATCACGGCACACCGGACATCCGATAATACAGTGATAAAAGGAAGGAAAAAAAAGAAAATAGAAAGGAAAAAAAATATATATATATATATATATTTTTAAAGGCATTTCCTTTGCTTTTTTGCCCATTTTTTTGAATGTCCCAATATGCTAATTGTATTTTGTTTTTTTTTTTGTTTGATTATTTGTTGTTGTTTTTTTTCTTCTCTCTCTCTTTTTTTTTTTTCCTGAGTTTCCTTATATTTGTCTCTTGCATGTAAGCTTATCATAGTTGTTTATTTTTCCGAGTAAGTGTATTTGATTATTTTATGGACTACATGTTCATGGAGGATTTGGATCACAGAACGGTTACAAAGGGTACTCCAGAGGATTATTGGTGGGGTTGTCTGGAAGGGGGGTTTCATGGGAATTTGTTCATCCAAATATACATGAAAGATATACAAAATCGTTCAAGAGAACAAAAGATGGGGCATGGTCACTATGGGTGGACAATCACACAATAAATGAGGGAATCTGAATTCCTAGCCTGGAGAGCTCTGCCACAGTCTCCAAGGGAGCAGCAATAGTCCTCTGAGTGCAGGGACAGTGTCTATCAAAAGAAGATGACCCACTGATGTGTTATTTTTATTGATAACTACCCTTGTGAGTCTTTGCTCTTATAACTGAGACTTAGCCTGCAGTTGTGGGGTGCCTAAGGGTTGCTACCTGAGAGCCTCCTTGTTGCTCAAATGTGGCCTCTCTCTAAGCCAAACTCAGCATATGAATGCATTACCTTCCCCTCAACGTGGGACATGACTCCCAGGGATGAGCCTCCCTGGCAACGAGGGATTAATACCAAGTGCCAACTGGCAACTCAACTGGAAAAAGACCTTGCATAAAAGGGGGAAAAGGTAAAGGCAAATGAGTTCAAGTGGCTAAGAGACTTCAAAAAGAGTCGGGAGATCATCCCAGAGGTAACTCTTACGCACACCTCAGTAGGAGCTCATAGAACATCTAAGTGCCTATCACCCCACACAGAGGGGCTCCTGAGAGCTCTGGAGACACCCAGGTCCTATATAAGTGGGGATAGTCCCAGAGACTGATGCCTTATCAGTGTGCTCTATTTTGGAATCTGTGCTCCTGAGAGTGACAGAATTGGACTCAAATAAGTCCTCCCTGCACATGGTTCATCAGTCTCTTCTATTCAAACCTTTATGTGATGCTGAAGTTTTTAGGTATACTTCCAGAGACTGGAGTCTCTGGCCTACTATGTGCCAGGTGTGCGTGGAATTTCGGTGGAGCTTCAACTCCTACCGTACAGCTCAATGAACTCATCCAAGTCACCTGGCGAGGAGACAATGATGGGCAACGGCCAGGCCAGGAAATGGAGAGGGCCTGCATCTGCAGGCAGGATCATCCCACCCACATATCCATGGGATATAAGCCCTCTCTCACAGGATTGGGGGAAGAACTATGGACTAGAGTGGGCTTGATGGTATTCTGTTGTACACATATGGTGTTCTAGCAATGGAAGAAATTATAACAATGAGGTGGAGCCAGTGGCCACTTGACACTTTTGGGGCAGGGAGGGGACAAGCAGTTGAAATACAGGGGCTTCTTTGGGATTTGGAGGTTGTCCTGAGTACCATCATGGCAATGGATTTAGGCCATTTTAAATCAGCACACACCACTCAGAACTGTGTGGGAGAACGTGTGGTCTACGATGTGAACTGTGGTCTCTGGTTTGTGGCAAGGCCCCAGGTTGTGTAAGTCCATTGAGGGTGGTGGGCCACACTTGTGGGAGATGTTTGTGCAGGATGTGGTGGGAGGTGTGGGAGGTGGGGCAACATGGGAATCCCAGTGGGTTCCGTGTAATATTTTAGGTAATCTAAGCACCTCTTAACATATATTTCTATATATATAAATAACATTTTGTAAGCAAATGCACATATATGCATATATATTTATATATCATTTTACAAATATTGGTATGTATTGTGAAAATTTTAATTTTTACCCACAATAAAAGAATTAATTAATTAAAAAAAAAAAAAGAAAAGAAGTAGCAGAAATCAGAGTATATTCTTTTTTTTGGATCCCGGCTGTTCATTGTTGATTGAAAAATAAATTATATTATGTGCATATAATGGAATTTTATTGTGATATTACCATATGGTTGAACTTCAAATACATACTAACTGCACATATTCCATTCTTATCAAAAGTACAGAAAGGCACTTCAATAAAGGCAGAAAGCAGACTGGTGATTGCCAGGTGCTAGAGGAAGGGGAGAATGGGTAGTAACTGCTTAATTGGATGGAGTTTCCCTTTAGGATGAAGAAAATGTTTTCAAACTAGACTTAGGTAGTGGATTTACAACATTGTGAATGTACTAAATGTACTGTTTTGGTTTGCTAAAAGCTGCTGGGAGCAATATATTAGAAATGTGTTGGCTTCTGTAATGGAAATTTATTAGGTTGAAAGCCAGCAATTCTGAGACCATGGAAATGTCCAAATCAAGGCATCATCAAGGGATAATGTGCACCAAGTTGCACTGTGTGTGACCAGGCACATGGCAGCTTCATATAAAAATGCTTTCTCAGAGAGTGGATGTGGCTCAGTCCCTTGGACACTCCCCTCTCATGTGGGAGGTCCTAGGTTCGGTTCCCGGTGCCTCCTTGAGAAGGTGAGCAAACAACAAGCAGATAGATGAGTGAACCATCTGGGGGAAGGGGGGGGAGATAAATTTTAAAAAATAAAGTAAATAAAATAAATCTTCCAAACTCAGCATATAAATGCAATAATCTCCTGCCAGCATGTGACATGACTCCCAGGGATGAGCCTCCCTGGCACCAAGGGATTACTACCAAGCACCAACCAGCAATGCAACTGGAAAAAGACCTTGACCAAAAGGGGAAAAAGGTAAAGATAAATTAGTTTATCTTGCTAAGAGATTTCAAAGTGAGTTAGGAGGTCATTCTAGAGGTTACGCTTGGGCACATCTCAGCAGGATGTCATTGACTGCCAAATTAGACACTACCCCAAAGAGCAGGGATCCTGAGGGCTCTGGAGACACCCAGGCACTAAGGTCACAGCAGATAGCTCATGAGTTTGATGCCTTACCAGTGGGCCCTACTTTGGATTTTTTGCTCCCCATAGTGACAGAATTGGACTCAGTTGTGGTTTCCCTACACATGGCTCTTCGGTCCCTTCTATTTGAACCTATAGTCAGTGCTGGAGTTGGTAGGTGCACATCCAAGAAACTTGAATTATTGGACTTTCCATGTGCCAGCCAGTCTCTGAGCCTAAATGGAGTTGCGATGCCTACTCTCCAGTTCATTGGACTCACCCAGGACACCCAACAAGAAGGTGATGATGGACAACCACTACACCAAGGAACCGAAAGGGCCTACAACTGCAAGCAAGAAAGTACCATCCATTGGTCACATGGGACTGAAGACCCCTCTCAAATAGAGGTGGAGTGGGCATCCCCATCCCAGAATCCTCAGGACTGGGGAATGAACTATGGACTGGAGTGGACTTACTGGTATTCTATATAGATTCTATGGATTTATTGTGATTCTAACAATGTAAGAACTTATATCATTGATGGGGAGGCAGTGGCTACTGGAGGTTCTGAGGGCAGGGAGAGGGAAAACAGGTATAATAGAGGAGCATTTTCGGGACTTGGAAATTGTCCTGAATGACATTGCAATGACAGATACAGGCCGTTATATATCTTGCCATAACCTACAGAATTGTGTTGAATAGAGTGTAAACTACATTGTAAACTCTAATCCATGCTTAGTGGCAATGGTCCAAAATATGTTCATCAATTTCAATGAGTGTACCACACTAATGAAGGATGTTGTTAATGATAGTAAATGTGTTTGTAGTACGGAACAAGGCATATGGGAATCCCATATATTTTTCATGTAACATCTATGTAATCTAAATATATTTTTAAAAAGTAAAAAAAATTTAAAAATAAGTAAGTTGCTTTCTCTCAGAGCTCAGCTGTGGGTGATTAGGCACATGTCAGGGCATAATAGCTGCTCTGCCGATCTTAGCCTTCTCCTCCAGTCTCACTTTCTCCTCTGGCTCAGCTGTGAGTCATCACACATATGATTCATCTCTCCCCTCTCCTCCAGGTCTTGCCTCTTTCAGCCTCTCATGCGCCCCTTTCAGTGCCTCTGTGCTCTGCTTATTCCAGCCCCTGGCTTCCAGGACCTCTCTCTCAGCCACTGAGGGTTTCTCTGTCTCTGCAGCTTTTTTCAGTGTGTCTGAGGCTTTTTAGTGCTCCGTTTATAAAGGACTCCAGTAAGAGGGCTAAGACTCACCCTGGGGTTGCAGTCTAATCAAAGGCCCTTAACTGAAGCTATCTAATCAAAGTGATCTGACCAAAAGGTCCCATCTACAATGGATTTACAGGCAGAGGAATGGGTTCCCTTTACGAAGAGGATTTTCTGGGGTTGACAGAAAAAACTCAAACCAGTATAGTCACTGAATTGTTCATTTTAAGCTAGTAAATTTTACTTGAATTTCACCTCAATTTAAAAAATGAGAAAAAATACAATTTTGCATATAGCTTGAGAAATATAATTTTAACTTCTAATTTTATGTATGCATATATATATAAGCCATTATTTGCATACTTAATGTCAAAAAGCTAGTAGCTAGTGGTTAGCCAAACTATAACAAATTCTCTGATGCTATCTTATTTCACAGTCTTTCCATTTAATCAAATATAATACAACTGAGACTCAACGAGGTTCAAAGTAATTAGTAAATAGCTTCAAACTTTGTTTTCCAATCTGCAAGTTATAATGTTTAAGTCTTTTTTAAAGAATAAAAATATGCTTTTGCTGCATATGAGCCTGTTTTTTCCTGGACTTTGAAAAAGATAAGCCCACCTAAAAATGGAGAAAATTTTTGTATTTGCATCTTAACATAATACCTTTCTTCTTATACAGGATTGGAATTTGGAGTTTCTCCTTTAATTAGGTATTTTCATTTACTAGAGGGGTTGATACTGATTAATGCAGGGGTTGTCTGCCAGATGCGCATTGAAAAGCCAATTATATGGCACCAGAGATTCAAAGAAAGTTTATTTCTGAGCGCAAAGCAAGGAGCACAGAGACCTATCGGTCATAAATCTACCTGAACTGGAGAAATGTAGTCTTTTATACCATTCAAACAAAGTTAAGCAGGCTAAAGGTGATAAAGAGGTTAGAGATAGTCTAATTGCTGAACATATGTAGACTGATTACATGCTTAGATTACTTAGTTTAAAGTTTAAGCATTTTACAAATATTGGTATGTCTTGTGAAAATTTTGATTTTTACCCACAATAAAAAATAAAATAAATAAAGTTTAAGCTATTGCGCAAGTCAGGTAGGCCAACTCTGATTAGAACAGCTTTGGTTTAGCAAGCTAACTGAGGAACTTGGGGCGGTCCATCCTGGGCTGACCCATTTTAATAAACAAAGGGTGGCATGCAAGGACATCTGACTTAAGGGAAATGCACCCACTTCTGAATTGCAAAATAATAAAATGAGATATAAGCGGGTACAGTAATGAGGTTTCTCATTATGATCCAGTCATTGGGTATGGACATGTAATTTCAAAACATAGCATCGGCATTAAAGAAACAAGGTTTACAGTTCAGTGATTTACAACAGTTTCAGATATCTGCTTCTGTATATTCCAAGGCTAACAGGCATCAAGGTTATAATTCAGTAAGCTATCACAATTACTTGTATTTTCTTTTGGCTACATTGGAAAATAACAGGATACCAATTTCTTAAAATACAGTTCAGTGAGTCAAACTACATCTGTTAATTTTTTGGTTACAAGGTAAAGTTTATTAAGTTCATATGATTGTCTATGACAGAAAAGAGATGTGAATTGATGTTCATGTGATTAAATTATCCAGTATCTAAATTAGTTTTTCTTATTTCAAGACTTATTGAAGTTTTTAACATACAATTACGCACACTAAGAGTGGTTAAAAAAAACTTATTCTCTTCACTCAGATAAAAAATATTACCAACTTCTTTATTTCTCTAAAATTTTTGTTGAATTTGTGTGTATGTGCAAATGTGTGTGTAGGTGTAGCTATAATTTTTCTGTAAATATGCACAATGATTTGAATGTATATTTCTTTGTGTCTACTTATAAATAGATTCACACAAAATAGCTTAAATTTAAGTGTCAAAAAGTTTGATATGGTATTCATATATTATTTGAGCTTCTTCCTAATTCCTATAACATATGCATCTTTTTAAGTAGTTTTATTGAGATATATTCACACACCCTACAATCCATCCAAAGTGTACACTGAAGGGCTCTCAGTATAATCACAGAGTTGTGCATTCATCACCACAATCAATTTTATAACATTTTCATTATTCCACAAGGAAAACCACACACCCCTTAACAGTCACCCCACAATCTCTCTATCCTCCCCCAAGCCTATTGTAGCCATTGGGCAATTTGATGTAATTATGAATTCCAAAAATATAATTGGATCATGCTTGTAAACTGATCTGTTAATCTGGGCATGATTAAGTTATGATTACAGCGTTGACTGGGCCACGTCAGTAGGGCATTGAGCCCCACCCCTTGGTGGGTGCGGGAAGAAAATACAAAAGGCATCACAAAGAACAGAGATGCAGCAGTTTTTGAGAATCAGTTTTGATGTTGGAGTTTTGATGTTGGAGAGAAGGCCCCAGGAGAAGAGAAGTGAGTCTTTCTCCTGATAGTCTGCAGCTGACCTTGTGGAGGAACCAGAAGAGCTAAGCCCAGAGAGAAACACAGCCCCAGGATGAGAGGAACCCAAGAAGCCTGAACCCTGGCAAACGTTGGCAGCTGTCTTGCTCCAACACATGGCAATGGACTTTGGTGAGAGAAGAAACTTAATGCTTTATGGCCTGGTATCTGTGGACTTCTACCCCAAATAAATACCCTCTATAAAGGTCTTTTGGTATTTCACATTAGCACCCCTTTGGCTGACTAAGACACCTACATAACCAGTAATTTAACATTGTCTCTATATATTTATTTATATTTTACATAATTGGATTCATACCATATTTAGAACTTTGTTTCTGGTTTCTTCTATTTAGTATAATATTTCAAATCATTATTTCTTAATTAGAGAAGTTGTAGATTTACATAAAAGTCATGTAAAAAAATCCAACTCCATAATATATAACAGCATCTCAAGGATCGTGCAGGAGTATTTCCTAATAGGCTCTTGGCTTTGCCTATAGTTTATTGTAATTACAAACATATATCAATTAATAAAACAAACTAGTTTTGAAGAATAATGATAAATCATATTGCAATCAGTATATTAGCTAATCATGTTGCTAACTTTCTGTTCTCAAAATATCTTTCAATTTATTCAGTTATTATTTAATGATTCTTCAAATCAATTTTCTAAATTCTTTCAGATAAAAAAAAAAGTCCCAATTTTTTCCTTTAAATATTTGCTTAAAATTGGTGCACACTATTTTTATCCCTGGTGATTTAAAAATCATTTTTAAAATCTAAATAAAATACAGCATGTGTATAGCATGCAAAATACAACAAATCAGAAACTTATTTGCATTTCTAATACTTTTGGAAGCAAGCTTAAAGTCCATTCTGAAACATGTTGAAGGTACATTAATATTTTAAGGATCCAGAGGATTGGGATACTACAAAAATAAATGCCAATCATAATGAAGCCCATATTCAATAATAATCAGGTCTGGCAGACTGAAAGAAAAAATAAATTATTCTCTTTTTAAAAGAATTCTTCATTCTCAAGATGCTATATTACATTAAAAGCTTTCTTTTGTTATTTCTATCTCCATCAAACAACCTTTTTGTAAACCCTGCTAATTTTGTCATTTTTTTTCTTTTTCTCAAAACTGTGTCATAACTGATAGTACTGTAGAAGTTCTGACTCCTCTTTATGTAAAATTTAGATAGTCTGTAGTCTCTACAACTAACCATATGAAAAGGTCCAGAGAGTACCAGAAAGGCATTGTAGACCTGTAGGCAATGGGGAAGAGAAAGACAGTTTTCCTGAATTAAATCTGAGTTAGCCAAATATGGCCTCTCTCTAAGCCAAACTCAGCATATAAATGCATTACCTTCCCCCCAGTGTGGGACATGACTCCCAGGGATGGGCTTCCCTGGCTCTGAGAGATTACTACCAAGCACCAACTAGCAATGCAACTGGAAAAAGACCTTGACCAAAAGGGGGAAAAGGTAAAGACAAATGAGTTTCTATGGCTAAGAGAATTCAAAGTGAGTCTGGAGGTCATTCCAGAGGTTACACTTATGCATGGCTCAGCAGGATTTCAATGACGGCCAAAGTAAATACTACCCCAAATAGTGGGGCTAGTGAGGGCTCTGAAAACATCCAGAGACTATAGTCAGGGGAGATAGCTCAAGAGTTTGATGCCTTGACAGTGTGCCCTACTTTCAAAATCATGCATCCCAGTGTGACAGAGTTGGACTCAGTTGTGGTTTACCTAAACATGGCTCTTCTGAACCTTTTTCTGAACCTATAATTAGTACTAGGGTTGATAAGTGTACATCCAAGAGACTAAAATCTTTGGGCTGTCCATGTGCCAGCCTGGCTCTGAATCTCAACAGAATTGCAACCCCTACTCTCCAGTTCATTGGACCCACCCAGGACAACTAACAAGGAGATGATAATGGACAATGACCATCTCAAGAAACAGAGAGACTCTACAATGGCAAGCAAGAGAGTCCCATCCATCTGCCCCATGGGATCTGAGCCCCCTCTCAATTAGAGGTAGAGTGGACATCACCATCCCAGGTTCCTCAGGATTGAGGAAGGAGTTATGGACTCTAGTAGACTTACTGGTATTCTACTATAGACTTATTGTGATTCCAGCAATGGAAAAAATTATATTATTGATATGGAGGCAGTGGCCACTGGAGGTTCTGAGGGAAAGGAGAGGGAAAAACAGGTGAAATATGGGGACATTTTCAGGACTTGCGAATTGTCTTGAATGACATTACAACAACAGATACAGGCCATTTCATGTCTTGCCATAACCTACAAAATTGTGCAAGAGAGAGTGTAAACTACAATGTAAAATATAATCCATGCTTCGTGGCAATGCTCCAATATGTGTTCATCCATTGTAACAAATGTACCACACTAATGAAGGATGTTATTAATATGGGAAAATGTGGGAGGTGTAGGGAGCAGGGCTTATGGGAATCCCCTATATTTTTATGTAATATTTATGTAATCTAAATATTTTTTTAATAAAAAATATATATTAAAAAATCTGAGTTAGCATTCAATGTAATAGGATGAATAGAGAAAGACATTGGTGAAAGCAAAACTTTCTTTTTAAACCATGTACTGAGACTCAACTATAAAATATTTACAACATTTCTCTCTCCAAGTTGGGCTTGAATCAACTCATTACCCAATGGTATAGAAAAAGTTTTTCAGTCAATTAGGTTTTTTTAAAAAGCCGGACAGTTTTTATCTTCTATGAAGTTCCCTTGAGGGTGGTGATGATATCTACCAGCAAAGAACAAAACATTATGATGATTTTATAGTGTGGAAAACAGAACATTAAAAAAAAAAAGCATTGTGAAATACAATATTTCATATAGAAGCCATAAAGTTGCTGTCACAGTAAGAAAATATAAATTTACCAATCTAACATTTGACTTAATTTTCTGTTATCTGCTTGAAGTGATGTATTCATGGCTAATATATACTACTTCACAAATAATTAACATGTATTTAATTATATAACATGCCTATGGTAAACATCAGTCTCTTCCTCTGTACTTTCTTTTTTTTTTTAATAATTTTTTAAAAAAATTTTAAAAGATACATAGATTACATAAATGTTAGACAAAAATTACAGGGATTCCCATATGCCCCACCTCCCACACCTCCCACAAACTCCCATATAAACATTCTTCATTAGTGTGGGTCATCACCTACAATGGATATACACATCCTGGGGCTTTGCCATTAAACATGGACCATAGTTCACATTTTAGACCACACTCTCTCCCACACAGTTCTGCATATTATATGATGATATAAAATGGCCTATATCTGTCATTGCAATGTCATTCAGGTTAATACCCAAGTCCTGAAAAAGCTCCTGTATTACAACTGCCTTTGCCTCTTCCTGCCCCAAGAAAGTCCAGTGGCCAGTGGCTCCACATTAATGTTGTAATTTCTTCCATTGTTTAAATCACAATATGTCTATAACAGAATACCAGTAAGTCCACTCTAGTCCATAGCTCTTCCCCCAATCCTGAGGAGTCTGGGATGGTGATGTCCACTCCACCTCCAACTGAGAGGGGCTTATATCCCATGGATAAGATGGATGGGATTATCCTGCCTGCAGCTGCAGACTCTCTCCATCTCCTGGGATTGCCATTGTCGATCATCATCTCCCCGCCAGTTGTCTTGAGTGAGTCCATTGAACTGTAAAGTAGGAGTTGCAGCTCCAATGAGATTTCAGGCCCAGTTGACACATGGACAGCCCAAAGACTCCAGTCTCTGGATGTAAACCTACAAATTCCAGCACCAAGTATAGGTTTGAATAGAAGGGACAGATGAACCATGTGCAGGGAAGACGTATTTGAGTCCAACTCTGTCACTCTCAGGAGCACAGATTCCAAAGTAGGGCCCACTGATAAGGCATCAAACTCCAGAGCTATCAGCCCTGACATAGGACCTGGGTGTCTCCAGAGCCCTCTGGAGCCCCTCTATTTGGGGTGATATCCACTTTGGAAGCTTATGAGGTCCTACTGGGATGTCCATAAGCGTTATGAAAACAAATTCCCAGAACCTTAATTTCAATCCTGTTCTGGGGCAATTTTATTGTTTCATGATCTTGCCTTCAGCTCACCCAGGTATTTCTCCAGGGCATAGATTAGTCTTAAGTGGACCAATTAGAAGGAGCAGAAATCCCTCTAGTATGTTCTTCTCTACAAACATGGCTCCTAAACTAATTACCAACATGAAATACCTTAGGTCTCATAGGATCCAAGAGAATAAAACCCAGAGAACCCCCTACCACGTCAGCAAGTCTCCTCTAACTTGCTAAGTTTGGATTAGTTCTGTCCTCTATCAATTGAATTCTAGACACAAGGAAGAAAATCTCCATCTTTTTGACTCAGGTCTTAATGTTCCAAGTCCTGTTACCTCGCTTCTCTACACATTTTCCTTCATACAACCTCAAGGTAAAAATGGGTGGGAAAGGGCGAGGTTTGGTTGTAATGTGTGTCATCACTCTCTCTTCTAGTGAATTCCACAAAGGTCTCCAGAAACCCAATTTTCTCAATGAATGAGAGTGAATTATTATAGGTAATTTAAAGTAAAGTGGAGGACTTAAAATAAAAGCATTAAGGAGATAGCTCTTTCAAACTTAATCATGAACCCTTTCCCACCACCACCATCATCAGTAATTTTCAGGTCCAGGCCCATATTAGGACTGAAATGTATAGGTACACATGCATATATATATATGTATATTTCTGTAAGTCAGTGGCAAAGAATGAGACAACAGCCAAAAGACTCCCAAGAGGAGAAACAGAAAATAATCAACCAAGCACATATTGAGTTTAGTATAGGTCAAGCATTGTACTTAGTATCATATAAAAAACTAGACTGTAAAATTTCTGTCACCCCATGTTGCATTTGGGCAGTTTGATGTAATTATGAATTCCAAAAATATAATTGGATCATGCTTGTAAACTGATATGCTAATCTGGGCATGATTAAGTTATGATTAGGGCATTGACTGGGCCCAGTCAGTAGGGCACTGAGCCCCACCCTTTGGTGGGTAGGGGAAGAAAATATAAAAGGCATCACAAGGAACAGAGTTGAAGCAGTTTTTCAGAAGCAGTTTTGTTTTTTTTGTTTTGTTTTGTTTTTTATTGTGGGTAAAAATCAAAATTTTCACAATACATACCAACATTTGCAAAATGATATATAAATGTATATGCATATATGTTGAGAAGCAGTTTTGATGTTGAAGAGAAGGCCCTAGGAGTAGAGAAGCAAGCCGTTGGCCTGATCGTCTACAGCTGACCTTGTGGAGGAAACAGGAGCTAAGCCCGGAGAGAAATGCAGCCCCAGGAACAGAGGAACTCAAGAAGCCTGAACCCTGGCAAATATCGGCAGCTGTCTTGCTCCAACATGTGGCAATGGACTTTGGTGAGAGAAGAAACTTAATGCTTTATGGCCTTGTAACTGTGGACTTCTACCCCAAATAAATACCCTTATAAAGACCAACCCATTTTTGGTATTTCATGGTAGCATCCCTTTGGCTGACTAATACACCCCACATATTACATGATGGTACAGACAAGTGGTTTAAGCCAAAGTAACGTTTGAGCCAAGTCTAGAATGTTAGGCAGATTTTGGTTAAAGAAATTTAAAGACAAGTGTATGAAACATCATTTTCAAGTGAATTGAGGGAGCAATGACTGAGTTTTAGAGAAGTAGATAGGCTCAATCTAACATGAGAATCTATGTGAAGCAATTATTGAAGATGGAATTAGATTGACACTTTGGAAGCAAGTTTGATATGCCATTCTGAGTAACCACAGAATCCAAGTAATCATTGTATGCATTTTATTAAATAGCTACCACAGGCTAAAACTAAGCTAGGAGCTGGGGAGAAATGGAGAACTTAATTATAGATCAAGCCCCTAAAATATTCACAAGGCAGAATGGGAGACCTGTAAGATTCTGAAATCACAGAAGAATATGAAGCAAAATATGGACACAAAGAAAGGGAAATTTCACAGAGGAATTGGTGCTTGATCCAAGTCTTATAGCATAAATAGAACTCTAGAAATTTAAAATAAAGGGAAAGAGAGAGAAACTAACATGTGTAAAGGAATGTAAAGTTGGAGTGCATGGGTTTTTCAAATATTCTTGGAGTGAGTTGTAGAGACTGTAAGATTTGAGAGAGAAAGTAGAGAAAGAATAAAATGTTCTTCAAATTTTAGAACATACGAAAATATTTGCTGCATGTGAAATACAAAGGACTGAGATTAAAAGGACAGAATAATGATTAAAGGATACACAACATAGTAAAAATTATTAATGTGCAATTTAGGAAAAATCAATCTATTGGTTTTATCCAAATTATTTTCATCCAGACAACCAGAATACCATGGGGAATAACAAACAATTGCAGTAGTAGTAGAATTGTCATGCAGCAATATTGAAAGTGGTTGCAAAATGTCTGACTATGTCTATGGAAATTGCATTTTGTTCAGGCAAACTTTGCTTATATTCATGAAAATTAAAAGCTTCTTTGGGACTTGTCTTAAAATTAAGTTCCATGAAAATGCTGATTATCCACAGACTATAAGAAGCAAAGAAATTCTCAAAGCTTTTATTTATTTAGTTGGTTAATCAGGCAGTTTCATTTGTATGGGATTTCTTTGGAGAAGTTGAAAGGTTACAGGAAAATTATGCATTAAATACAAAGTTTCCATATACCACCCTATTATTAACACTATTCAATAGTGTGGAACATTTGTTATAATTAATGAAAGAATATTTTTTATCTACTGTAACTATAGCCCATGGTTTACATTAGGATTCACTGTTTGTGTTATACAGTCCTATTTTTTAAAACATTTTTATTCTAGAAACATATCTCGACCTACATTTTCCCCCTTTAACTATGTTCAAATATATAACTCATTGGAGTTATTTACATTCACAATGTTGTGCTGACATCACCACCATCTATTACCAAAACTTTTCCATCACTCCAAACAAAAACTCTGTAAAGATTAACTCCCCAATCATTATCCATACCCCAGCCTCTGGTAATCTTTCTTTTAGTTCTGACTTTATGAATTAATTAATTCCAATTATTTCATATCAGTAAGATCATAATTTTTTTTTGTATTTTTCCATCTGGCTTATTTTATTCAATAAAAAGTCTTCAAGGTTTATCCATGTTATCCATGTCATTCCTTTTTACAAATGAATTTTCCATTGTATGTATATACCACATTTTGTTTATCCCACCACTGGCTGATTGGCACTTACTATCATCTTTTGTCTACTGTGAATAATGGTCTATGAACATGAGTATGTAAATTACTGATTGAGTCCCTGCTTTCAATTTCTTTGGGTACATACTTGGCAGTATGTACATATGGTAATATGGTAATTGTTGGGACATATGGTAATTGTATATGTAACCTTCTAAGGATGGCCAAACTGTTTTCCACAGTGGCTGCACCATTTCACATTCCCACCAACAATGAATGAAAGTTCTTATTTCTCCACATCCTTTCCCACACTTGTTATTTTCCTCCCTTTTTTTTTTTTTTTTTAATAGTAGCCATTCTAGTGGGTAGGAAATGTTATCACTTTTTCGCTTTGATTAGGTCGTAGCTAACAATGTTGGGATCTTTTCATGTCTTTCTGGCAGTTTGTATATCTTTGGAGAAATGCCTATTTAAGTATTTCCCCATTTTTTAATTGAGTCATTTGCCTTTTTGTTGAGTTGTATGATTTCTTTATGTATTCTTGATAGTAAACCCTTATTGGATATGTGCTTTCCAAATATTTTCTCCTATTCTGTAGTTTGTCATTATATGTTCATGAGGAGGTCCTTTGATGCACAAAAGTTTTTAATTTTGATGAAGTCCAATTTATCTATTGGATAGCTCATACTTTGTGTGTAAAGTACAAGCAACAATATACAGGCAGCCTAATATGTGCATAGGAGTTATCCAGCTCCTTCTAGAAAGAACCAGAGACTCACAGCCAGAGGCTGGCTCCACATCACTCCGGGGGAGTGGAGGGAGAGAGGTCTGCAAAGGTACAAGAAAAACTTCCTACTGTTTTTTAGGCTTCATTTTTAAAGACATTTTAGACTACATAAATATTACATTAAAAATACAGGAAAAAAATAGAGAGAGGATTCCCATATTCCCCACCCCTTCCCCTGCATGACATTGCAATGACAGATACAGGCCATTATCTATAAAACCTATAAAATTGTGCAGGCCAGAATGTAAACTATACTGTCAACTATAGTCCATGGTTAGTAACAATGCTTCAGTATGTGTTCATCAATTGTAACAAATGTATCACACTAATGAAAGATGTTATTAATGTGGGAAAGTATGGGAAGGGGAGACTTCATTTTCTTGTTTCAGCACTCATCCAGTTTCTGGAACCCTTTAACTGATTTCTGGATTTTGAGGTAGTTGACTCTGACAGTTTTTACAACTTCTTCAAAGATTCTAAGGGAAAATGGCACCCGGGAGCATTTTTGCTGCCATCTTGGTCTACTGGACTCTCCAGTTAGTTAATTTTTAAAAAGGAAAATTAAATATGAAACCGTAGTTGCATAATCCATTTCAAATCTGACCCAATAGTTCAAAGGAGAGAAAAAAAAGAATAAATTCACCTTACCTAAAATAAATTCTAGGGCTGGGAGAACAAAGAATCTGATAAACAAAAACATGTAGCTGCTTTGCTACTTTTATTGTCCTTCACAAATGTTGAAGAATTAAGCTTTGGCAGAAGGTTACCTCTTTGAATACTGAAAATAAAACTGCAATTAAAAGATTAACTCAAGTTGTAAGTGATGACAATTAACCTGATTTTGATTTCTGGGAAGGGATCTTCTGATCTTAATCTTATTTATCTTATTTTCAAAAATAAGCCAGTGCATCTTTCTAAAAAAGACATTAGTTTGATAAACATCCCTGAAACTTTGGAACTTTGTTTGAGTTATGTGACAATTCCTTTATTATGACCCATCCTGATAAAATGTGAAATTTAAAATAAAAATGATATTACCAAACAGACTAATAATGGAAATGTATTTGAGTAATAAGGTATTTGGGGCTTTTACACTAGAGAATAACTTCAATGGCCTTTCTGGCTTATTTGTGGAATAACTCCAAATATATGGAGGGTGGAACAATCATGACTTGACTGAGCACAGTAAAGGAATTGGTACACAGTGCTTACAACTTCACTAAATAGTGGTGAGTTGAGCTTTGGATTGCTAAGATTGAAGTATCATTGGGGCATCTATGAAAAAAATATCTGTAAGAGATAAAATATTTGAGACGAAAAATAAATTACACATCCTGCAAAGTCTTTAGATAAAGAAAGAATGTGGAGGTCTTTGGGCTGGCCCTGGACAACTAACTAAATGATGATGGATAAGTCCCAGTCCACAAAACAAGGAGTATCTACAATTGCAAGCAAAACAATTCCTTCCATTTGCCCCATAATATCTAAGTCCTTTTTCAGCCTAAAACAATCAAAGTGGACATCATCTCAAACCCCTGAAGACTGAGGAATGAACAAACATAAAAAGGGTGTGTAACCAGGGACCAAAGTAGATTTATTGTTATTGTAGTTATTATCTTTTGTTAACTGAAAAACTGGTAACATTGATATAAAGATAGAGGTTGCCATACCATTCAGAACTATGTGGAAGAGAGTGTGGTCTACGATGTGAACTGTGGTCTATGGTTGATGGCAAGGCCCCAGGATGTGTAAGTCCATTGAGGGTGGTGGGCCACACTTGTGGGAGATGTTTGTGTGGGATGTGGTGGGAGGTGTGGGAGGTGGGGAACATGGGAATCCCTGTAGGTTCCTTGTAATATTTAGGTAATCTAAGCACCTCTTTAAAAATGTAGATATAGATATAGCTATAGATATAGATATAGATATAAATAACATTTTTGTAAGTAAATGCACATATATGCATATATATTTATATATCATTTTACAAACATTGGTATGTATTGTGAAAATTTTTACCCACAATAAAAAAATTAATTAATTAAAAAAAAAAAAAAAAAAAAGATAGTGGTTGCCAGGAGTTCAGCGGTGGAGAGTAAGGGATGAATAGGTGGAACACAAGGCATTTTTAGGACAGGGAAATTGTTCAGTATGGTACTGCAGTGTTGTATACAGGACATTATACATTTGTCAAAGCCCATGAAACTGTTACAATAGAAAGTGTAAACCATAATGTAAACTACAGACTTTGGTCAATAGCAATGCTTCAATATTGGTACATCAAGTGTAACAAATATACCACACTAATGTGAGAAGTTAATAATAGGGAAAATTATGTGTGTGTGTGGAGGGGTTATATGGGAATTCCCTTTAGTTTGGTGTAATTTTTATGTAAATCTAAAACTTCTCTAAAAATAAATTTTATTATAAAAAATAACAATAAGGTAAAAGAATAAAAGTGACTGAGTAAGGAGAAAAAAGAGGAAATGAAAACCTGGAATATGGAAGTTAAATGAAAAAGGAAAGGAAGGAGTATTAAACAAAATAAACTTTCATTTTCTGACTCTTCCTTCACAAGAAGAGTTCAGACTTCAGTTGCTGTAATAGCACTCCTCAACTTCTAACCTGTTTGTTTAAGAATACAAGTATTCTTCACCTAACTGGACTGAATAAAAGCATTAGGTAGCATTTCCTTTAAATGTTTTCCTTAGAGAGGTATGCCATATGCAAAGAACCACATGCTGTTTTCATCATGACATGAAAACTGCATGCTTTATGAATAGATGGGTTAGTACAAGTAGATAGATACAGATTAGACACAGACAAGAGTAACCAACACTTATACAGAGCTTATCATGAAAGATGATAGAGAGAGAGAAAGAGAGAGAGAGAGAGATGATAGTAGATGATAGATAAGTAGGTAGATGATAGATATCTAGAGATGGAGATAGTGACATAAGTATATAAAATTTTTTCAAAAAACATGTAAATATTTTTATGTTTAAATGAGACTGTAACACAGATATGTTAAATGACTTGGTTAAATCCATGAGTGTTGGAGACTTAAACTCAGCAGCTCTCGCCAGATTCTGTACTCTTACCTCTATACTATACAGTAGAGAGATTCAAAAGTCAGATAGAGAAAAGAGTGTGAGAGAAGAGAGAGCTGTCTTCATATAAACAGATAGATGATCAGTTTCTGTATAGAGGATTTCATTATACCTAAGCTATCCCAGATCTATCCCTTCTTCAATGTCAAATGCTAAGACACTTTTTATACATAATTAGTCCATCATTAGTTATGGAGATTATCACACGAACACAGCTTCAGAATGATGACATATAGTGATTGAAAATTAAAAGATGTACTTATCCTCTAAATCGTGTCCCTTTAATTACAGCCATAAATAAGGTGAATATCATGGAAGGAGAAAACATGAGTTCCCCAAGTTCATTTGTCCTGTTGGGCTTCTCAGATCATGCGTGGCTGGAGATGCCTCTCTTTGGTGTGGTGCTGATTTCCTACATTCTGACCCTGGTGGGGAACAGCTCAATCATCCTTCTCTGCCTGGTGGATCCCAGACTCCAGACACCCATGTACTTCTTCCTGGGCAACCTCTCTTTGCTGGACCTCTGGGTCACCACCACCATTGTGCCCCAGCTACTGGCCAACCTCTGGGGACCAAAGAAGACCATTGCCTCCTGGGGCTGCATCACTCAGGCTTACCTCTTCCACTGGACAGGGTGCACCGAATGTGCCCTGCTGGCAGTGATGGCCTTCGATCGCTATGTGGCCATATGCCGACCTCTGCAGTACATGCTCATTATGCGTCCACAGGTGTGTGTGCAGCTGGCATCTGTAGCTTGGTCTAGTGGCCTGACCAATTCAGTGCTTCAAGCCACCCTTACCCTCCAACTTCACCGCTGTGGTCACCACACCCTGGACCATTTCTTCTGCGAGGTGCCTGTTCTGATTAAGCTGGCCTGTGGAGACACCACTGCTAATGACCTGTCCCTGGCCATAGGAGCCATTCCTTTTGCACTGGTGGCTCCCCTGCTTGTGCTGGTCTCCTATATCTTCATTGCCAGGGCTGTACTGAAGTTACCTTCAGCTGAAGGAAGGTTTAAGGCCCTCAGTACCTGCAGTTCCCACTTGGCAGTCGTCATAATGTACTTTGGGCCAGCCATCTACATGTACCTCCAGCCTCCTGCCAACAGCATTCAGGCCAAATTCATGTCCTTCTTCTATTGCATTATCACACCACTGCTGAATCCACTCATCTACACCTTAAGAAACAAGGATGTGGATAATGCATTGAAGAGAATCCTACAATCTCAGGGATGGGTGAAATCCTAAAATGTGTAAAAATCATAAAAAGTGATCGTATCTCTGCCTGTCTCCTAAAACAATCACATGCACACTAGGAACAAGTACTGGATCCTCCAAGATTCCAAATGAATGTCTGAGCCCTCCAAGGAATAATTTCCCATCTCTCAATATTTACCATCCTGGTATTCAGAGAAACTTGTCTTTCCAAAAAGTACTATTTTTTGGAATATCAAACAGAGTTATTGTGCCCCTTCTTAATCCCGTCCAAGTCTTTTCAGTGGATAGAACAAGCAGCAATTTTCACACATATGTCAGAGGGTGAATGGCACCATCATTTCACATTCCCTCCTGCAAAAACTCTCCTTTACTAGATGCAAATAAATTTGCTAAAAACTTCTTTCCAAATCTTAACAAGGTTTTAAAACAAGATTTGCCTTAGATTCATCATAGTTCCTACACAAACCTTTTTCACACTCTCCTCTTTCCGTCTCACAAGCTTTCTCCTTCATCAAACACCTTGTCATCCTATATGAGAATATGTCATCATATTCTTACTTCATCAATGCCCTGCTCCTTTCTCTTTGACCATTTATTCAAAATAATAATTTTGTCCTTAGAATAACAAATTCACTTCACTGCCCTCAATTAATTTATGAAAAAAATACAATATTATGCAATATATGTTTATATTTCTTACATATGTATGAGACATTATCTGTATTTGGTCTCCCCATTTCACTATAAACTTTTAAAGATTAGGGGAATGCTTCTTCCTTTATATATGGATGTGGCAGATTGAGTTATGGATTCCAGACAAAGCATGTTCTTAAACTCTATCCCTTCCTGTCAATGTGAAGCCGTTACAACTAAGGCATTATGAAGATGATATTTCTAGTTACAGTCTGGCACACTAAATCAGCATGGGTTGTTTTTTTCTTTTCTTTTTTTTTTTTTTTTTACCTTATTTTTAAAGAAGTTTTAGATTACAGAAAAGTTACATAAAAAATATAGGGGAGGGAGTAGATGTGGCTCCAGCAGTTGAGTGCCCACCTCCCACATGGGAGGTCCCAGGTTTGGTTCCTGGTGCCTCCTAAAGAAGAAACAAACAATGAGAAGACAACAAGCAGGCATCAAGCAAAAACAATGAGCAGACAACAAGCAAAATCAACAAGCAAACAGATGAGGGAGTCATCTTGGGGGCGGGGAATATAGGGGATTCCCATATACCCTTTCCCTTCCCCCTGACACATTTTCCCTTATTAATAACATCGTACATTAGTGTGGTACATTTGTTACAATTAATGAACAGATATTGAAGCATTGCTACTAACCAAGGTCTAGAGTTAACATTATGGTTACACTTTGCACCATACAATTTTATAGGTTATAATGGACTGTATCTGTCATTGCAATATCATGCAGAACAATTCTAATGCCCTAAAATGCCTATGTTATACCTATTCTTCCCCCCTCTCCCCTCAGAATCTCTGTGACCACTGTCTTTATGTCAATGTTACAAGTTCTTCCATTACAACAATAATAATGTCTACTTTGGTCCTTATTTGCATTCCCCCTTATGTTTGTTCATTCCTAAGTTTTGAGGATTTAGAGATGGTGATGCCCACTCTCTTTCAGACTGAGAAGGAGCTTAGATCTTATGGGGCAGATGTATGGAACTGTTTTGTTTACAGTTGTAGATATTCTTTTGGGATGGGCATTGTCCATCATCATCCTTTTGTTAGTGGTCCTGGGTGAATCCAATGAATTGCAGAGCAGGTGTTGTCAGCAACTCTGCTGAGATGCAGGGCTCAGCCAACATGAAAAGGTGGAAAATTTAGTCTCTGGGACATATTTTTAATGGGTATAGTACTAATTATAGGTTCAAATAAAAGGAGAAGAAGAATCATGTGTAGGAAATTTATAAATGAATCTAACTCTGTTACATTGGGTAGATAGGTTATCATATATTCTAAAGTAAGGCCCACTGATGTGGTGCTGATTTCTTGGGGTTGTGTGCACCTAAAGTGTCCAGATAATTCTAGAGCCCATGGGACAACTCCTGTTTAAGTCTTTGTTTACTATGGCAGTTAGTATGATCTGCCTGAGATATTCATAAGCCTAACCTCTGGAATGACATTCCAACACACTTTGAAATCTCTTAGCCATAAAAAATCTTTCCTATAGGGGAATCAGTGTAGCTCAGTGGTTGAGCACCTTCTTCACATGTATGAAGTCCTGGGTTCAATCTCCAGTACCTCTTTAAAAAAATAAAATAAAATAATAAAAAAATAAAAAACTCCCTTGTATTTAATTTTCCCCCCTACTGGTCAATGTTTTTTTCCAAATGCATTGCTGATATTGGCATTTAGTAACAATTCCTCAGTGCCAGGGAGGCTTATCTTTGGGAGTCATGTTCCATGCCAGGGGGAAGGTGGTAAATTTATATGCTGAGTTTGGATTAAAGAGAGGTCACCTTTGAGTAAGGAGGAGTTTTTCAGGAGGTAACTCTTAGGCAATAGCTGTTATTTTTAGGCTAAGATTCAATTTTATAAGAATAAGGCTCATAAGTACAAACATTAATATTGAGGGCTTAGCATATTTGTCTGTTTTCTTTTATTTGGCACTGCCTATGTACTCTAGAGATCCTTGCAACTCTATTAGAGAACATAGCAGGACTTCACATAATGGGAATTTAATATTTTCTCATTTATTGAGTGGGTCTCCACCCACTGAGATAACACTTTATGACAAGATGAACACATATTCCATAGAGGCATGTCCCAGATGCACCCTATCCCACATATCCCTAGCAAGGGTCTTAGTCCTATTATTGGATGTCTTTTTGAAGAGAAAGCCACAGGGAGGAGACAGAAGCTGGAAGTCAACAGGAACCCAGAAAAGAAAGGAAAGGACAACCATCATGTGACTAGAAAGCCAAGCAACCAAAGGAGTACTGTAAAAACAGTATCTTACTGACCCCACGATGAAGCAAGCCTCTGAAAACATAACCAATAAATTCTTGTTGCTAAGCCAACATATGTTGTGGTATTTGTCATAGCAACTGGGAAACTAAGACAACTGACCAATAAATATTAGGCTTTAAATACCTAAGACACAACTAGCAAAAAAGCAGGGGTTGAACAGAGCTTTGGCTAAGGGTTAATTAGGTACAAAGATGATGTGACCATTTAGTAGGAATCAAGAAGCACATGATATCTTTTTTGAAATTGTTTTACACACCGTTCAAAACCATAGGTAACTCCTTTATTGGGAGATAACTATTTTTATTTCATATTCACATTTTATCTCAAATTCAAAAATATATATAATAGGTGATACCTAATTTTTAAAAAATTTATTTTTTTTTATTGTAGGTAAAAATCAAAATTTTCACAATACGTATCAATATTTGTGAAATGATATATAAATATATATGCATATATGTGCATTTGCTTACAAAAATGTTATTTTTATATATATAAATATATTTTAAGAGGTGCTTAGATTACCTAAAATATTACAAGGAACCCACCGGGATTCCCATGTTGCCCACCTCCCACACCTCCCACCACATCCTGCACAAACATCTCCCACAACTATGGCCCACCACCCTCAATGGATTTACACATCCTGGGGCCTTGCCACCAACCATAGACCACAGGTCACATCGTAGACCACAGTCTCTCCCACACAGTTCTGAGTGGTGTGTGCTGATTTAAAATGGCCTACATCCGTTGCCACAACGGTACTCAGGACAACCTCCAAATCCCAAAGAAGCCCCTGTATTTCACCTGCACATCCCTTCCCTGCCCCGAAAGTGTCAAGTTGCCACTGGCTCCACCTCATTGTTATAATTTCTTCCCATTGCTAGAATCTCCATATGTGTACAACAGAATACCATCAAGTCCACTCTAGTCCATAGTTCTTCCCCCAATCCTGAGGGGACTGGGATGGTGATGTCCACTCCACCTCCAAGTGAGAGAGGGCTTATATACCATGGATATGGTGGGAGGGATGACCCTGCCTGCAGATGTAGGCCCTCTCCATTCCCTGGGATGGCCGTTGCCCATTGTTGTCTCCTCGCCAGGTGACTTGGATGAGTCCATTGAGCTGTAGGGTAGGAGTTGCAGCTCCACCGAGATTCCACGCACACCTGGCACATAGGTAGGCAAGAGGCTCCAGTCTCTGGAAGTATACCTAAAAACTCCAGCATCACATATAGGTTTGAATAGAGGGGACTGATGAACCATGTGCAGGGAGGACTTATTTGAGTCCAATTCTGTCACTCTCAGGAGCACAGATTCCAAAATAGAGCACACTGATAAGGCATCAGTCTCTGGTGCTATCCCCCCTTATATAGGACCTGGGAGTCTCCGGAGCTCTCAGGAACCCCTCTGTGTGAGGTGATAGGCAGTTAGGTGTTCTATGAGCTCCTATTGAGGTGTGCATAAGAGTTACCTCTGGGATGACCTCCCGACTCTCTTTGAAGTCTCTTAGCCACTTGAACTCATTTGTCTTTACTTTTCCCCCTTTTATTCAAGGTCTTTTTCCAGTTGAGTTGCCAGTTGGCACTTGGTATAAATCCCTCGTTGCCAGGGAGGCTCATCCCCGGGAGTCATGTCCCACGTTGGGGGGAAGGTAATGCATTCATATGCTGAGTTTGCCTTAGAGAGAGGCAACATTTGAGGAACAAGGAGGCTTTCAGGTGGCAACCCTTAGACACCCCACAACTGCAGGCTTAGTCTCAGTTACAAGAGCAAAGTCTCACAAGGGTGGTCATCAATAAAAAGAACTCATCAGTGGGTCATCCTCTTTTGACAGACCCTGTCTCTGCACTCAGAGGACTATTGCTGCTCCCTTGGAGACTGTGGCACAGCTCTCCAGGCTAGGAATTCAGATTCCCTCATTTATTGTGTGATTGTCCACCCATCGTGACCATGCCCCATCTTTTGATCTTTTGAACAATTTTGTGTATCTTTCATGTATATTCGGATGAACTAACTCCCATGAATTCCCCCACCAATAATCTCCTGCAGTACCCATTGTAACCCTTCTGTGATCGAAATCCTCCATGAAAATGAGGTCCATAAAATAATCAAATACACTTAATAAGAAAAAGAAACAACAACGATAAGCTTACATGCAAGAGACAAACATAAGGAAACTCAGGGGGAATAAAAAGCAAAAACAAATAAACAAATAATCAAACAAAAAACAAAACAAAACAAAATATAATTAGCGGATTTGGACTTTCAAATAAATGGGGAAAAAAGCAAAAGAAATGCCTTAAAAAAATATATATATATATATATTCTTTTTTTCCTTTTATCACTGTGTTATCAGACATCCGGTGTGCCATGACATCTTCCCCCTATCAATCCCCATTTTCTCCCAAATTTTCATTTAATTTTCAAAGAAGTTTTAGGTCACAGAAAAGTCCAGAGACTCCCAGATACCAAACCACCCCCTCTTCCCCACCCTATATTAAACCCCCCCTCCTTTTTTTTGGATGTTAGCATTCTTACAACTGTTATACTGATAGCAAGATATAGCAACTAAACATTGTCAATGATTTACAGTATAGGTTACAATGTAGATGATACAGTTTAATAATTTTGATGATATTTACCATGTCCTGTATCCATTACTGTAAGGTAATGAAAAACCTTCCCCATGACCACCAAACACCCCATTAGATCTTGACAGTTCCCTTCCCCCCAGCCCCCCAGGGCACATGACACCACCCTATCCTGACCCATGGAAAGTCAAGATTCACAGTTACATGCCCTGGGAATTTGAACCTCCCCTTCCTAATCCACCCACCCACCAGTGCTGCACCACCAAACCCAGGAACACCATCACCCATCTGCCCCATCCCCCAACATGCAACCACACTCTATCCCTTTACCATAGATTATGTCCACATGGATGATGGCTCAAAGCCTGCTCTTCTTTTACTCTCCCTTGTTAACATATCTTTCAGACAATGGTTCTCAGAGACTGCTCACTTTCCTCAGTTCAGATCAGTGAGGTCATATACTCTTCATCTTTCAGTGCCTGGCTTGTTTCATTCAACATAAGGTCTTCAAGATTCATCCACGTTATTCCATGTGTTAGCACTTTATTCCTTCTAACAGCTGAGTAATATTCCATTGTATGCACGTACCACATTTTGCTTATCCATTCACCTGTTGATGGGAACCGGGGCTGATTTCAACTTTTGGCAATGGTGAACAGTGCTGCTATGAGCATTGGTGTGCATATATCTATTTGTGTCTTTGCTTTCAGTTCTTCCGGGTATGTACCCAGCAGTGCAATTGCTGGATCATACAGAAGATCTATTGATACTTTTCTGAGGAACAGCCAAACTGTCCTCCACAATGGCTGGACCATACCGAGTCCCACCAGCAGTGGATGAGGGTTCCTATTCCTCCACATCCTCTCCAACCTTTAGTGTCTGCTGTTTTTTTAATAGCTGCCATTCTGATGGGTGTAAGATGGTATCTCATTATAGTTTTTAATTGCATTTCCCTGATAGCAAGTGATGTCAAGCATTTTTTCATGTGCTTTTCAGCCCCTTGTATTTCTTCCTTGGAGAAATGTCTTTTCAGGTCACTTGCCCATTTTTTAAATGGGTTGTTTGTCCTTTTATTTTCAAGGTGTAGGATTTCTTTATATATGCAGGATATGAGGCTCCTATCAGATATATGGTTACCAAATATTTTCTCCCATTGGGTAGGCTGCCTTTTGATTTTTTTAATGACATCCTTTGAGGTGCAGAAGTTTTTAATTTTGAGGAGATCCCATTTATCTATTTTTTCTCTTGCTGCTCATGCTTTGGCTGTGAAGTTCATGAAATCATTCCTATTACAAGGTCCTGTAGATGCTTCCCTACATTATCTTCCCAGGTCTTTATGGTTTGGGCTCTTATATTTAGATCTTTGATCCATCTTGAATTGATTTTTGTATAAGGTGTGAGATGGTATTCTTCTCTCATTCTTTTGGATATGGATATCCAGTTCTGCAAGCACCACTTGTTAAAGAGGCCATTATCGCCCAACAGAGTGGGCTTCGTGGTCTTGTCAAATATCAGATACTGTATATGTGAGAATCTATATCAGAACTCTCAATTCGGTTCCATTGCTCAGTAGGTCTATCATTGTGCCAGTACCATGCAGTTTTGATCACTGTAGCTTTGTAATATGTTTTAAAGTCAGGTAGTGTGATACCTCCAACTTCATTTTTCTTTTTCAATATGTCTTTGGCAATTCAGGGCCTCTTGCATCTCCAAATATATTTTGTGGTTAGTGTTTCCAGTTCCTTAAAAAATACAGTGCTGGAGCGGCAAGATGGCGTTGGTGTAGGAGGGCGCATACTGCAAGCTCCCAGAGTGAGGCAGATTGTGGACGGGGTCCTGCCCCGGGGTCTGTGCTGTGCACACGTGGAGTGAGAAGCTTGGGACATCTATCTGCGCGGATCGGCGGCGTGGACCGAACGGTGGAGATTCGTGAGTTTTGAGGCTGCCGGTGGAGGTTGGCACAGGCGGCTGGGCCCCGCGGTTAGGGAAAAAAAAATAAAACGGCCATTTGGAGCCACGGGCGGGGCGAAAAAAGTTTTATTTTCTGGGGAGCTGGCTGCCTGGCGCCCCTTGGACCTTGTGTGAACAGAGCAAACGAGATAGTCAGCACCCGGTGAACCAGAGCAGGGATTTTGGTCAGGGAACGGAGCTGATTTCCCTAGCCACCCAGGGATAAGTCCCGGGCCGCTGCGGAGCCAGGAAGAAGGGACACTTCCCAAAGAAGGGAGGGTTCGGTTGGAAGACAGGGAAGGGTATTTTATATTTTTAGACATCGATCTGGCTGCCTGCACCGCCCCGTGGCTTTGGGGAGTAGATAAGCCGAAATGAAGCAGCACCAGGCTGAGAGCAGACGCGAATCTGCACTCAAACTGATTCACTGAGCAGCCCAGTGACGCTGGAGCTCGGCCCAGAAGGGGCGGAATCCGCCATCTTTAGCACTCCTCACTGACTAACATCAGAGCTTCAGCTAACCTGGGGAGTCCAGAAAGTGGGACGTGCTTGATTAATTTCCACGGGCCCAGCTAGGGTCCCTTCCGTAAGGGGGTTGGTCTAGAAGAGGAATTATTTTGGGTCCTGCATTTGGCTAAAAAAAAAAAAAAAAAGTGAGGTCACCTCAACAAATGAAAAATAAATTCTTTTTAATTTAGTTTAATAACTAAAAGCTGCTTCAGGACCTGCATATAGAACCCTGTGGGGAAATTCATTGATAAACACAAGTAGCAGGAAGGATCCACGTGGACCCTAGGGGAATCATTGACCCCCTTTACCTCTGTTTGACTGCTTGCCTATGTGGATCTTTGGTTTCTCTCTGTTACTTTCTGGTCTATTGCTATTATTCCCATTTTCCTCCCCCCTTCCTTTTGCCTTCTATTTTTTTTTTTTTAATTGGTGCTGCCAGCTGGTCTCTTATTTGCTGGGCTTCTTATTCAGTAATTTCCCACTGGCTGTATATATTGATTCTGTATTACAAACTATCGCTAATCCTTCCTGCATGTTTCTGCCTTCGGTTTTCTGTTGTGGCTCTTAGAGACGACATTTTTTCATAGGCCCACAACTTAAGGGTGTCAATTTTTATCCCATCTATTTTGTTTTCTTCTTCTTCTTTTTTCTTTTTTTTATTAGTATTAACTTTTTCCTTTCAGACCTTTCTCTATTATTTCTCTCCCTCCTCATAATTCTAGCCTTCTAAATCACTATATATATATATATAGTCCTCCATTTCTTTTCCCAGTCAATTGTAGGAACTCCATATTTTTTCCTAGCACTCTACACTGCCTACACAACTTAAATATTCATCTCATTAAGTCTCATTTTGCCCCTCTTCTAACTTTTATCAATATTTCTATTACCCTTCTGCCTTCCTTACATCTTTTGATTCTTCTGGCCCGAACCTTTTGCCGTCAAAGGAACATAGAAAGAAGCAAGGAAATAAAATAAGAAGAAAAACTGACAAAGAGAAAACTTAACTCACACGCAGAACCAACAGCTAAATAAAATTCTAGAGCATAGAGAAAAGCTAAGCAACTGAACAAACCCATCAAGATAATATGATGACCAGAGGGCAACAGAAAAATACAAATGACTCTGAGAAACTGGAAAACATGGACCAGTCCAGTGCACAAAATAAAAACCAGGAAGCAATGCAGTACATTGAACAACTAATCAAAGCTATCCAAACAAATATCATGGACCAACTTAAAGAACTGAAGGAAGAGATTAAGGATATAAAGAAGACACTGGGAGAACATACTGAAGAAATAGATAACACACCTAAAAAGGTAATGGATATGATGGCGAACAAAGACACAAGTCAAGAAATGAAAAAGACGCTGGACTCACATGGCAGCAGAATTGAACAGGCAGAGGAAAGAATTAGTGATATGGAAGACAATACAGTTGAAATCAAAGAGATTGTAGAAAAGATAGACAAAAAGATAGAAAAAAATCCAGTATGGTCTCAGGGAAATAACCGATAATGCAAGACGCACAAACATACGCATTATGGGCATCCCAGAAGGAGAAGAGAAGGGAAAGGGAACAGAAGGAGTGTTGAAGGAAGTTATGGCTGAAAACTTCCCAACTCTATTGAGAGAGATGGATGTGCAGATCCAGGAAGCACAGCCACCCCAAATAGTATAAATCCCAACAGGCCAACTCCAAGACATATACTTGTCAAACTGTCCAATGCTCAAGACAAAGAGAAAATACTCAAGGCAGCAAGAGAAAAGAGAACCATCACATACAAGGGAAGCACAATAAGATTAAGTGCTGATTTCTCAGCTGAGACAATGGAGGCAAGAAGACAGTGGTATGATATAGTCAAAACACTAAAAGGAAAAAAACTTTCAGCCACAAATTCTCTATCCAGCAAAACTGGCATTCAAAAATGATGGAGAGTTCAAAATATTCACAGATAAACAGCAATTAAGAGAGTATGTCAAGAAGAAACCAGCACTTCAAGAAATACTAAAGGAATCTCTACAAGTTGAAAGGAAAAAACAAAGGAGAGAGAGTTGGAGGAGAGTTTAAAAACAACTGAAAACTCAAAAAGAGAAACAAAACAACATATGACATACATTAACCCAAAGAAAAAATGACTGAAGTAAGAAATTCGTTACAAGTAATAACACTGAATGTTAATTGATTAAATTAACCAATCAAAAGACACAGATTGGCAGAATGGATAAGAAAATATGATCCATCTATATGCTGTCTACAAGAAACCCACCTTCGGCACAGGGATTCAAGGAGGCTGAAAGTGAATGGCTGGAAAACCATTTTACAAGCTAACAATAGCCAAAAAAGGCAGGAGTAGCTATTCTAATATCAGACAAAATAGACTTTAAATGCA
>JAKSZT010008638.1:1622542-1647453 GCA_026826555.1 Tolypeutes matacus | reverse complement strand
TGCATTTAAAGTCTATTTTGTCTGATATTAGAATAGCTACTCCTGCCCTTTTTTTGGCTATTGTTAGCTTGTAAAATGGTTTTCCAGCCATTCACTTTCAGCCTCCTTGAATCCCTGGGCCGAAGGTGGGTTTCTTGTAGACAGCATATAGATGGATCATATTTTCTTATCCATTCTGCCAATCTGTGTCTTTTGATTGGTGAATTTAATCCATTAACATTCAGTGTTATTACTCGTAACGAATTTCTTACTTCAGTCATTTTTTCTTTGGGTTAATGTATGTCATATGTTGTTTTGTTTCTCTTTTTGAGTTTTCAGTTGTTTTTAAACTCTCCTCCAACTCTCTCTCCTTTGTTTTTTCCTTTCAATTTGTAGAGATTCCTTTAGTATTTCTTGAAGTGCTGGTTTCTTCTTGACATACTCTCTTAATTGCTGTTTATCTGTGAATATTTTGAACTCTCCATCATTTTTGAATGCCAATTTTGCTGGGTAGAGAATTCGTGGCTGGAAGTTTTTTTCTTTTAGTGTTTTGACTATGTCATACCACTGTCTTCTTGCCTCCATGGTTTCAGCTGAGAAATCAGCACTTAATCTTATTGTGCTTCCCTTGTATGTGATGGTTCTCTTTTCTCTTGCTGCCTTGAGTATTTTCTCTTTGTCTTGAGCATTGGACAGTTTGACAAGTATATGTCTTGGAGTTGGCCTGTTGGGATTTATACTATTTGGGGTGCGCTGTGCTTCCTGGATCTGCACATCCATCTCTCTCAATAGAGTTGGGGAGTTTTCAGTTATAACTTCCTTCAACACTCCTTCTGTTCCCTTTCCCTTCTCTTCTCCTTCTGGGATGCCCATAATGCATATGTTTGTGCGTCTTGCATTATCGGTTAATTCCCTGAGACCATACTGGATTTTTTCTATCTTTTTGTCTATCTTTTCTACAATCACTTTGATTTCAACTGTATTGTCTTCCATATCACTAATTCTTTCCTCTGCCTGTTCAATTCTGCTGCCATGTGAGTCCAGCGTCTTTTTCATTTCTTGACTTGTGTCTTTGTTCGCCATCATATCCATTACCTTTTTAGGTGTGTTAGCTATTTCTTCAGTATGTTCTCCCAGTGTCTTCTTTATATCCTTAATCTCTTCCTTCAGTTCTTTAAGTTGGTCCATGATATTTGTTTGGATAGCTTTGATTAGTTGTTCGATGTACTGCATTGCTTCCTGGTTTTTACTTTGTGCACTGGACTGGTCCATGTTTTCCAGTTTCTCAGAGTCATTTGTATTTTTCTGTTGTCCTCTGGTCATCATATTATCTTGATGGGTTTGTTCAGTTGATTAGCTTTTCTCTATGCTCTAGTATTTTATTTAGCTGTTGGTTCTGCGTGTGAGTTAAGTTTTCTCTTTGGCAGTTTTTCTTCTTATTTTATTTCCTTGCTTCTTTCTATGTTCCGAATCTCCACCGTTCAGTCCATGCCGCTGATCCACGCAGATAGATGTCCCAAGCTTCTCACTCCACGCGTGCACCGTGAGTACTAGGATTTGAATCCAGTTCATTTGATTGCAATAGTCTATTTTTCCCACTATCATCTACTGTTCTCATGTTAAATAAATTTTTTTCTAGAGACTTTTTCTTATAGTAATTCATGTAAATCTGTCTTTCCCTCTCTCTAATACTAACTACAGCTGAAAGAGCAAAAAATCAATGAAACACAGGGAATCTGTATATTCACGTTCAATAGAACTCTCCATTTGATTCCAAGCAGAACTAGACTTCTTTTTTTTTTTCATTCTAGAACACCTGAAAGTACCAAATATCTTTGACTCCTGGATGCTTCCATCTCCAATCACTAAAGACTATAGTGGCATTTAGTTTTCATTCTCATTCTTTTCATAATTAAATGCACTCATTTTAGTCACTGCTGGTTTAATTATTAATCTATTATGCCTATGTCAACACAGACTGCTTCAGATTACCTTGTACCAGAGAATGGGAATTGTTAATATCAACAGCTGTATTAAAGTTCATAGTATAATTATCAGTAAAGAAAGACATTTCCGAAAAACTTGAAAGGTCTGTTAGGATTATATTTGGCTTCCTAAAGCAGAAAATCCAAATCAGTACTGCAAACAGACGGGAACTTTTCATTCTCATGTCCAAGAATCCAGCAGTCCACATTTCATGGCACCTTCACAATCATCAGGTAACCTGGCTTCTTCTGAATGCACCACCAATCTTAGTGTTACCTCAAGGTCAAATATAACTGCCAGGGCTCCAGCAGCCAAGTCCACATTCCAGGTACAAAAATGGAAAAAGAATGAATGACAAATATTCTTCCAAGCTTTCCCAGGAGACACAAAATCTCATTATATCACATTAAATTTCCCTGCTTATGAGGGAGGCTAGAAAATGTAACCAACTCACAGGGCATATTGATATCTGGAGTATGTTGATCTCTCAGTCAACTTCTGTCTCTGTGTGTAATCACACTTCTTTACTTATATTATGAACAAAACAATATGGAAGTTAAGGTTGTAAACAACTTTGGAACAGGAATGTAATAAAAAGTTTGAACATTTTTGTCAGGAAATCAAAAGCTTATGCTTTTGTTTAAATAGACTCTATCCTATCTTTGATAAGCTGAAATTCAAGAATGTGTATTTAATTTCTTAAATGTCACACTGCATTAAGTGAAATTTAAAAATTAGCTTTTCTTAAGTGCATAATTACTTATTTCTATGACAAATTGTTTGGTCCAAAATGAAAGCTATATTCAGAATTGGTTTAATAACTTATGAAATGTCAGTGCAAAATAAAACTCAAGTAGTATAAACTAATAATAAGAAGAAGAAGAGTGGGAGAAGAGATATTTTGCAAGGTTATTATTAGCACCATGGCAATGAGATCCACTGGGAGTTTCAGTCACGAGACTTTTCATTAACAACTATAGAAGCATCTTCTCAACACAAAACTACCTATTCCATCAGGACTTTTTTTTTCTTCATTGCAGAGATATCTAAGTCTCTAGATCTCTGGAAATTATTCCATGTGAATGTCCAAAACAGATACACCTCTCAGTAATAAAAAGAACACTGGAGCAATGCTTGGAAGCAGGGGGTTTCCCACTTCACCACCAAAGCACTGATCATATCTCTCTTTTGATCAGTTCTCATAGATTTTCATCCTCTCTCCTTCATCTAAGTTTCAGAACAAATGCTTTCTAAAACCCATGAAAGCAAAAATGAAACTCTAACTCATTGTCATGCTATGACCACATGTCTTTCTCAGACATTGAGACCTAGAAGTCAAACATGAATTCAAAACCAAGAGAGAAAATATATGTGTCCAAAGGTGTTATTACTGCTTCATGGTAATTTGAGAGCTAGTTTTTCCTCATGTGAATTTTAGTCCATGAATTAAAATTTTCACTACTTCATAATAACTCTCTAACAAAAGTGTTTTTTGTCCCTTTCATGTGACAAGTAGAGCAGACTGCTGAGACCTCTTATAGAAGAATAAAGTGCAAAGTTCATTACTCTGTGCTAGCTGCAGTTCTGAGTTCTTTATGCATTGAATCGTCGCAACAGATATTGGAGGGCAATACTACTACTTCCCTTCTTCTGCAGATCACACTAGTGATGCACAGAGAGGTTAGGTAACTCCCTTAAAGACACACAGACAGTGAGTGAACTTGGTGTTGAAGGCTGTTCAGTGTCCTATCTCTAACTGAACTACATGCTATGTAAGTTAATCCTCTGCTCTGACTTTAGAACAACCCCTTTCACCTCAATGAGTTAAAAACACACAAACACACACACACACAGTTTACATTCACCTGTGTTGGTTCATTTCCTCTGGTCTTCTGATCTTGGATTTATCTTTAATTGTAAGTACTCTTGGCTCACACACTATCCCAATTATCAGCTAAGCCCTCAGACATTAAGCAAAACATCAAGGATAACTTCCTGTTCTAGAATAGAACAAGATGTTACTCTCAGTGGGGGAGAAAAAGATGAGTCCTTATAGAATAGAGTGGAGAGGTACCGTTTACATTTAACTTGGCAGATACTTTTGAAACAAGCAGTGAAAATGACAGGGGGGGAGATTGTCACCTAAAAACTTTATCCCCAGGAGTGATCTCCACCATATACACATATAAGTGTGTTCCACCATATGATAATATAAGCATGCACCACCACATCAAAGTCTATGTGGGTATTCCAGGGGCCAGCACTAGAACAAAAAGCCAGAGTTTGCCCATGCTTAGAAGAAATTCAGATAAGAACTGAGTCTCTCCAGTGATCATACTGCTTCAGACGGGAGGCTTTCTCCTAGAATGGGAATAATATTTCTACACCTGCTCAGGGTGCAAGTTTCAAGTAGGGGCAAGGTCCCAGAGGCCTCATCAGAGCTAATGGGCTGTGTCTTCTTGGAATATGGAGAGCTTTCCCAATGGCTCATCCCTGAACATCCCTCCTCTACTAATTTGACTGGCTGTTAATAAAACCTCCATTCCTTATTCAAGCCTTCCTGAAAAAGCCACGGAACCATGGAGGTGAGTGGTTAGCCCTCAATGTTGCACAAATTGAAATCGGCAATGTTCAGATATGGCTTTGGCAGCATCAACACTCATATATGTTGTAGACCAAGGGGACATTTATTAAGCAACATGTGTAAAATTGTATAATAGAGTCTAGAAAATACAACTAGTAACAGAGACAACCATCCCAGCATCTAAGCAGAGAATCTATCCAAAATTCTTCAGGAAAAGTAGTCCCTGAGTCTCTTTTCCTGTGTACTCCAATATTTGTGATGATGCTAAATCATAGTCACAAGAGCAATAGTAAGTTCAGCATTCCTGTAGCAAGAGAGAACTAGAGCAAGTATCCCAAATAGACCCCAGGGAAAGCAAGCTTTAAGCTGAATTTTAGTAACAATTTGAAATATTTTAGGGAAAAGAATGAAAAGGCATGGGGCATTGTGGGAGCAGGCCTGTGCAAGTGTGGCCGTCCACCACACTCTGAACTGAGCAATATTTCTGAGTCTCGGTGATGTGTGTCAGCTCCCAGCGGCTGGTGTTCTCTCTGTATGGCACCTGCAGCCCTTGTCCTCTCTCCTTGGTCACATAGGTCTGACTTCCCGTGATTTCTAATAACTGCTGTTTCCCAGCTCCCTCTCATGTCCGTTTTCCTCCCCAGCACTACTAGAAAGAAAAAGTTGATGGGGTTAATGCCCTTATAGTACAGAATAAGGAGTGATTTTGAGGTTGAGACCTTTCAATTTGTTGTCAAATTCAGTAATCATTGAGGCAGTAAACCATGTCACTCATGCTGTGTAATTGGCTATGGACATCATGGTGTGTAAGACAGCTTTTTATTTTTTAAGAAATTACCATCGACATAACAAATAAAAGTTATTGGAAATTATTAGTAAACATAGCATATTTTAGATTTTTCATTAGGCAAGGTCTTAAATGCTTTTCAGCTTCATAGGTGATTTACAAGGAGCCATGTGTGTAAAAGGTGACTTTTGGAAATTTGGATGCATGTTGTACTGGGTTATGACATCTGGGGGCCTATGGGCAGTTAATTTCCTCCTGTGTGAAGTAGCATCAGCAGTTTAAATAGCTACCCCATGAAGACACCTCCTAGCACTAATCTTTTTTTTTTTTTTTTTTTTTTTTAATATACTTACTATTGTGGTGTTTATTCTAGACTAACCTTACATCTGTTGATGGTTATTTGAAAACTAGCTTGTATATTTACTATTTTTATTTTAACCACTCTACTTTCTTCTGTTTGAATCCATAGAAACCCTAAACTCCTCACAATCAAGGAGGCAGATTTTTGGGCCATTGCTAGACCAATGATCTCTTTTCTGTCCTAGCAAATAAACTTTCTCACTTGGAACCACAGTATCTCAAGAATTGGTCTTTAAAATGTATTGGAAGGAAAGAACCTGCTTTTGCTGAATATCAACCACACTATAAATACAACTGGTTGAAAGACTTATTAAGAGATCATAGAAGAGTTTGGAAAACTTACTATAATAGTCCAAATGCCTCCACAAACTACAAGTTATCTTAACAATGCATGTCCACTTTCAGGTTTAAGGTACTGGATCTGATATTTTTCTCTTTCTTCAATTCAGCATTTGTGGAGTCCTCTAACATTATCCAGTGTATCAGTGGAGGTTATTTTCAAGCTAATCTTTTTTTAATACATATTTTTTTATTAGAGAAGTTGTGAACTTACAAAACAATCATGCAAATGTGAAGAATTTCCATACAACAGCCCTCCATCAACACTTACATTGTTGTGGAACATTTGTTACAGATTATGAGATAACATTATCAGAATATTACCACTAATTATGGTCTATCACATACATTTTGTATACTTTTCCATACCCCACCCCCATTATTAACACAGCACTTCTTTGATGTTGATGCAAGGATATTACAATATTCCTGTTAACTATAGTCCATGGGTCACATTAAGTGTATCTTTCCATATGTCACCATAGTCTTGCCACCTTGTAATAGTGATGCACTTTTGATCTAGTTCATAGAAAAACAGTCTTGTGTTTGTACTATTAACCACAGTTCTCCTCTGGGTTCAAATTTTGTTATTTGCAAATGATATGACCCTATACCTAGAAAGCCCCCAAAAATATACAACAAAGCTACTAGAGCTAGCACTAATCTTGATTGAGCGCATATTCTTAACCTTTAAGGACTTCTCAGTTTTCCCAGAGTTATTTGAAGTAGGACTTCAGGCACTATATATATAGGAAATGCCTGGCACAGAAGCTGAGAGGTGGTGGCTGCTGGTTAAATGCTGATTTACTTCTTTTCTCCTCTCAATCTTAATTAGGAATTTTTTTTTTTTTTTGTATTATGGCATTTATAGGAGAATATCCATAACTGATGAATTAGTGAGGACAGTTTTGTGTGAGAAACAGAAGCTGGGCTATAATGAAATCAGAGGTAAGATGTGAAGTGAAGGGGGAAGCCATAAAAAATTGGTAATTCCAGGCAGGAGAACAAGAAAGGCACAAAGCCTAGGTGTGGGTGAGCCTGTCCTGTGGGTAGATTTGAAGAAAGTGATGGGATGGGAGTGAGTAGAAGAAAATTGAAGAGGGCAAAGTTGAGATTTTATTTTAGGCTCTTTCTTATTGTGCCAGCTCATTTCTTGATTTTACTGTTTTAATTAGAGCTTCTGGCCAATCTGCATGCCATCTGAACAGACTGGAAATACACAAATTATGAGAAATGTCTTTTTGTGTGTGATGAATATAGTCTTGTTAATATCAGCTAAGTAAAATGCTGCCATTTGTAAACCTTATCCTCAAGATTCAGTCTCTTGCCCGATAATCCTAGTTATGACCCTGAAAGTTAAACAGATATTTGCCTTAATCTGGTTACAGAGCTTACAAGAATTTTAGATTAAAGAAAGAGATTCTTTGGATTGACAGGCAATAATAAATCCCCCATAGTCAAGTTCCCATTCAACTTTCTCACAAATCTGCTTCCAGAAATTCCACATATTGCTGTGAATTTAATTTTCCCTATTGTATGACAGTGTAGGTAATAACAGGTTCTATCAAACACCAAAGAAGATTTCAGCAGCAAGTGCCAGGCATTATGACAAGATTAGATGATACATTGATAGATTAGATAGAAAGATAGATGATAGATAAATGGATGTAAATGTATATAGATAGAATGGTATAATTACAGATGAATAAAGAGAGAGAGAGAGGTAAATATATAGATGATAGATATGGACAGACATAAATATAGATAGATATAAGTAATAGGCAGGTAGGTAGATAGGTAGGTAGGTAGATAGATAGATAGATAGATAGATATAAGGTTATATATATTTTAAGGGATGTATATCAAGTCACAGTCTTGCCTGCAAGTAGAAACAGTATAGGTACAGTCTTTAAAACCACCTGTGGTGACAGTTAAGGTTGAGGGATTTGAAAATTCTCAGAAGAACCTGCAGGGATTCCCTGTGAGTATAGAGTCTCTGCCTTGGGGCAGGTACTAACTCAAGATGTGTTCCAACTTTCTAGGTAATTGAAAGCCTTTACTATATCATTGCCCTTAAGACCCAAGCTCTCATCAGGAATGGGAATGATGGCTTGAATAATGAAGAGACAGCCCATAGGGGCTCTAACAGCTCTAACAGCTGTGCCGATGGTCTCTGACCCAGGGCCACGTGGTAGGCTATAGACTGCATGTGTCTATGACATTGTGCAGGGGGAACCAATATGACATGTCACTGATGAACTATGGAAAATGAGGAGTAGAATGTTATTTGAAATAACCTGAATATGTTGAGTCAGGGTGACAGTCAGAAACTCGGAGTAACTGATTTGAAATTGGAGGGTGGCTCATAGGTTAAATTAAGAAATCTCTGTTAACAATGTTAAAAAGAGGTTTCCAGCACAGTAAGGAAATCACAGCTGGAGACACAGATGTGGGAGAAATATGTTTAAAGGTTATAGTGGCAGACATGGTGATGATTGTGTTCACCCAGGGAAGCAAAGCAAATGCCTTGGGGAATAAGTCCTTTCAGGTAGTGAGAAGGTGGGAAAAGGCCATAGTGGACTTCAACAAGTGCAGGGGCGGGACCCAGAAAGAACTGGATGTGAAAAGAGCTGGAAAGCAGGGCATCAGATATAGGACAAGAACCATCATACTGGAATGACCCGTCTTTGAAGTGGAGAAGGTGTGTGTGTGAGTCATATATTGAACTAGTAGTTTTTAAAAGTCACTCCTCCTCAGATCCCTTTGGAATGCTCTCCTTGCCTCTTTCCCTCCTTTGACATAGCTCTCCTTCATTGCTCTTCTCCAGCATCCTCTTTGATCTCAATTATGCTCTTGTTGCTCTGAAAAGCTCTTGTTGCTTTCCAGTTCACCATATCCTTTTTTTAAAAGCAAAGTGCTAGAGAGAATAAAGTAAAAGAACAAGAGATTTCAGTCCCGGCTTCACCACTAACTGCTATGTAAATAAGGTAAAGCAGAACAATTAACCTCTCAGAGCTACTCTTTACTTAATGGTAAAACGGAGGTGAAAATATCTACCTTGATGGTTTGTTAAAGAATTAAGTTAGATAAATATGTAAAGTTATCATCACAGTCTCTGGCACATAGTGGAATCCTTAAAAATTTGCATTTATTATTAAAGGTGGCACATCTCTACCCTTCTATCATTCTTGTTTCTCCAACCTTTTATTTCTTCCTTCACAGTCCCTGTAATTTCTCCCTTTCTTCCACACTTTAGGGAAGATAAATTATGATCAGGAATCCAACACAGAGAAAAAAGGGAAATGGCACGATTCCTTTTCAACTTAAAACCTGGACTAACCAGACTTTCCCCTGCCACAGTTCATTGAATTAAAACCAATGTCTTAAGCTCCCATTAGAAATATAATTGTGTTCTGGGAAGTTTATCCCATGGGAGATTTCTGATAGAGTAGTGGGAGGAAGTACAACGATTGCGTGTTCCAGAAAAATATCAGGGATTTTAGAGCAAATAATATGTAATTTGGGCACAAGAGAAGGGGGAAAGGAAATCTGAACTTAGTTATCAATTTAAACCCAGAGTTCATTAGAACACAAAACTAGGGGGAGGGTTGTCATATCATCTAAGCCAAGAAGATCTCCATGAATTTTATAAGTTTATGCATAAAGCAACAAATAAAATGATAAAAATGAATCTTTTATAAATTCCATGGCACAGGTTTATTTTCTTTTCAATCCTATCATAAGCCATATATCCACTGTAACCTTAAGGCCTGTATCATAATCTTTAAATTCTCCACATGGTGGACAGTGTCAAGGAGAAAATAGGCAGCTTGAGGCCTGTGGAGCTCAGTGAAAATTCTCTGTGAATCTTCCAGGGAAAACCTACTAGCTTTCTACTGATGAGGGTGTCCAGAAATCAAATAGGCTGTGTTTTATGTCACCAAGAGGGAACAGTTGCTTGGCAAAGTTGTATGGGGAATTCAAATGCCACTCAAACTGGCAGGAAAATATTAGCTCTAGAGGCAGTGTGATCTTTTGGTAGATGATTCTACAAGCTACATTTCTTATATTGATCAAGATTTTTCCACTGTTGGTCAAAATTCTATGCTCTGGGGAGTGGATGTAACTCCAGTGGTTCGGTGCCTGCTTCCCAAGTACAAGGTCCTGGGTTCAATCCCCAGTACCTCCTAAAATCAAACAGGCAAACAAATGAAATAACCAACTCTTTTTGGGGACTGGATGTAGGTCAGTGGTTGAGCACCGGATTCCTATGTACAAGGTCCTGGGTTCAATCCTTAATACTTCTTTAAAAATTCTATGGTCTGGAGTCTCATTGGGTGCCAGGTTCAAGACAGGGTCTAAGGGGAAGGTGACGTAAGAATTGGTCCCTCCACTCAAAGGACTCAGAGGATATGGGATTGTGCAATTGTAATTCCCAAAGTGAGTACCAGTGCTGCCTGTGTGTGAGTGGTTATGGAGAAATAGGTGTGGCCTGGAGAGACAGGGAGCACCATCTCATAGTAATGGGTGAGATATAAGCCTTAGGAGATCAGTTGGGTATGTTTACATCCATAAATCCTTTAGCTGTTTACAAAGCCATTACACTCACTCACTTCCCACCACCACCTCCAAAAGACAAAATGAGAAAGTCTGAGAAAGCAGACATTACTCTCCCAATGTGTTTGTAGAGTAGTCAAACACTTTTATGGAGAAGGGAATTATGACAGGCTTTGGAAAATTTAGGGAAAAAAAAACACACAAACATTTATTCATATGGCATGCTTTCACACAATTGATGTTCTTTTCTCTTCTTCAAGTCTCCGCAGTTACAGCAGGTATTTTCTCTCCATTCTACAGATGCATAAATTAAAGCTCAGAAAGATTAATTGGCATAGCCAAGGTCACAGAAGCAGAAAGTAGAGCAAGGACACCTATGCGGCTCTTCAGACTCCTGGTTCTGGCACCTCTACATCCAAGTGACACTACAATGTTAAAGAACAGCAGACAGATGCATCCTGTGTAAGAAAGTATGAACACATGTGTAAGAAAGATGACTAATTCCTCCTCTCAGGTTTTATTCATTCTACATTCTTTATTAATATTATTATTTTTCTTTATTTTTAAAGAACATTTATTTATTTATTTATTTATTTATTTTTATTTATTTTTTATTGTGGGTAAAAATCAAAATTTTCACAATACATAACAATATTTGTAAAATGATATATAAATATATATGCATATATGTGCATTTGCTTACAAAAATGTTATTTATATATATATAAATATATTTAAGAGGTGCTTTTAGATTACATAAATATTACATTGAAAATATAGGGGATTCCTATGTACCCCACCCACTCCCCTTCTCACTCTCTCCCCTGTTAATATCATCTTACATGAGTATGGTACATTTCTTACAAACCATGAACAAATTTTGAAGTATTGCTACTAACCATGGTCTATAATTCACACTATGTTTTACACTTTGCAGCACACAATTTTGTAGATTTTGACAAAATGCATAATGGCCTGGATCTGTCATTGCAATATCATGCAAAACAATTCTAATGTCGCAACCATGCCCCATGTTACACCTATTCTTCCCTCTCCCTCCCCTCAGAACTTCTTGGTGACCACTGTTTTTATACCAATGCTACAAGTTCTTCCATTACTAGAATAATAATAAGTTTACTTTGGTCCACATTTGCAGTCCCTCCTCATGTTTGTTCATTTCTCAATCTTAGAGATTTGTGGATGGTGATGCCCACTCCGCTTCTGATTGAGAGGGTTGTAAATGCTCTGTTTTTGTTTATGGACGTTGTCTATCATCATCCTTTTGTTAGTTGTCCTAGACAAGTCTGATGACCTGGAAAGTAGGGGTTGGCTGCAACTCTGCTGAGATTCAGGGCTCAGCTGGCATATGAACAGAGAGAAGATTTAAGTCTGGAACATATATTTAAAGGGAATAGTGCTAATTATGGGTTTATATAAAAGGGGCAGAAAAATCATGTGTAGAAAATAAAAACTCTGATATATTGGGGAGATAGGTTGTCATATATTCTAAAGTAAGGCTGGCCGATGGGGTGCCGATTTCCTGGGGTTGTCTGACCTGCCTATAGTGTTGAGATGTCCCTAGAGCCCTGAGGAGCACCCTTCCTTGAGGCACTGTTTACCAGGGCAGTCAATGAGATCCTCCTGAGACATGCATAAGACTAACCACTGGAATGACCTCCTGACTCACTTTGAAATCTCTTAGCCATAAAAACTCATTTGCATTTAATATTTCCCCCTTTTGGTCAAGGCATTCTGACTTTCTTAATTCATCACAGGTGCCAGAAAGAGAATCAGCATGAGCAGTGACAACCAGAGTTTCTTGGGTAATTCACCTAAAGACTTCATCCTTCTGGGTGTCTCTGATAGGCCATGGCTGGAACTCCCTCTCTTTGTGGTCCTCCTGGTGTCCTACATTCTAGCCATGTTGGGGAACATCGCCATCATCTTGGTGTCCCAGATGGATCCCCAGCTCCAGAGCCCCATGTACATCTTCCTCAGCCACCTGTCCTTCCTGGACCTCTGCTATACCACAACTACAGTCCCACAGATGCTGTTCAACATGGGCAGCTCCAAAAAGACCATCAACTATGGGGGTTGCACAGTGCACTATGCTATTTTCCACTGGTTTGGTGTCACTGAGTGCATCTTCTTGGCTGCCATGGCCCTGGACCACTATGGGGCCATCTGTAAGCCTCTCAGGCATGCTGTTATCATGCACCACCCTCTCTGCCAGCAGCTTGTAGCCATGGCCTGGATCAGTGGCTTTGGCAACTCACTCGTTCAAGTAGTCTTGACAGTGCAGTTGCCTTTTTGTGGGCGGCAATTGCTAGACAACTTTTTCTGTGAGGTGCCAGCCATGTTCAAGCTGTCATGTGCTGACACAACAGTGAATGATGCCACGCTAGCTGGGCTGGCGGCCTTCTTTGTGCTGGTCCCCCTAGCTTTCATCCTTCTCTCCTACTGCTTCATTGCCCATGCAGTGCTCAGGATCCAGTCCTCCAAAGAATGGCACAAGGCCTTTGGGACTTGTTCTTCCCACCTGGTAGTGGTCTTCCTCTTCTACCTACCTGCCCTCTACATGTACCTGCAGCCCCCTTCCAGCTACTCTCAAGAGCAGGGCAAGTTTATCTCTCTCTTCTATTCCATAATCACCCCCACCCTCAATCCCTTCATTTACACCCTGAGGAATAAGGATGTGAAAGGAACTCTGAGAAGACTTTTGGAAATGATCTGGAGGTTTTGCAGAAGGTAAAGCTGTGACATGTGACCATTTTATTTTGTTAAGACTACTTCACAAGCCTGTTGTGTGCTCAGAGCACCTTTCACTTAATGAGTTAATAATGAAACAGTGTAGATTTGAGAGAACTTAAGTTCCCCTATCATCTCTCTCTTTCTCTTTTTCTCCCATCTCTCTCTTTCCAACCTTCTTTCTTCTCATCCCTAATACTCCCAAGTATACACTATATAAAATTGAAAAATATTATCTATTTAAAAAATATTTCTTCCTCTCCATAAAATGAAATCTCCATAAACTTCACGTGACTCAAAAAATTCCAGGAATGAAGTGTATTGCTTTCATATGCCTATGACCTTGGATGATTTTTTTCTCTGTAGTTCATTTCATTCTAGAGAAAAGTTCCCAGCATCAATTGAATTAATATAAGTGTAACTGCCATAAATGGTTAATATGAGCAAGATACTGTGTTAGGGTCCATGTCTACAAATGAAAGTGGTATGACCTTTTATCAAAAAAACCCAAGAGGATTCAATATGAGAAAATAAATTATAAAGACAGCCAACATTAAAGACAATAAAATTTAAGTCACAAATCGAAGGTAATTGCAATAGCTAACATTATTGAGGTTTTACCAGAGGACTGGGCACTAGACTAAGGGCCGTATAAATTCCATATCTTTTAAACCTCACATACTACTATAAGCTTAATACCTTTATGATTTTACCTTTTCATATAAGAATTTGATAATTAGGGAAGTTACAATAAGTTGTCCAAGGTTATTCATCTAGTAAATGATGAAACTGAGACTGACACTGAAGTGCCTGTTGATTATTTCCTTTAGTAGAATGGAGACATGATACCATCATCTTCTATTTCTTTCTTCTCCATTTTTTAAATTCATCTACATTTAATTTGTTTGTTTTTATTTATTTTTTTTAAAGATCCTTAGATTACATAAATGTTACACACAAAATATAGGGATTCACATATGCCCCACTCCATATACCTTCCAGATCTTCCCACATAAACATCCTTCATTAGTGTGGCACATTCATTGCAATTGATAAATGCATCCTGGGGCTTTGCCACTCAGCATGGACTGTAGTTCCCAATGTAGTATACACTTTCTCCCACACAGTTCTGCATGTTATGTGACGATATAAAATGGCCTATATCTGTTATTGCAATGTCATTCAGGAAGATACCCAAGACCCAAAAAAACCTCCATATAGCAACTGGTTTTTCTTCTCCCTGCCCACAGAGTCTCCAGTGCTCACTGCCTCCATGTCAATGTTGTAATTTCTTCCAATGCTAGAATCACAATATGTCTATAGCAGAATACCAGTAAGTCCACTCTAGTCCATAGTTCTTCCCCAATCCTGAGGATTCTGGGATGGTGATGTCCACTCCACCTCTAACTGAGAGAAGGTTTCAATTGCATACAGCTGATCGATGGGACTAACTTGCTTGCAGTTGTAGCCTCTCTCATTTCCTTGGTATGGTGGTTATCAATCCTCACCCTCTTGTTATTTGTCCTGGGTGAGTCCAATGAACTGGAGAATAAGTGTTGCAACTCCGCTGAGGTTCCAGGACCAGCTGACACATGGACAGCCCAAAGACTCCAGTCTCTTGAATGGACACCTGCAAACTCCAGCACCAAATATAGGATTAAATAGAAGGGACAGATGAGCCATATGTAGGGAAGCCTTAATTAAGTCCATCTCTGTCACTCTCAGTAACAGAAACTCCAAAGTAGGGCCCACTGGCAAGGCACCAAACTCCAGAGCTATCTGACCTGACCATAGATCTGGGTGTCTCCAGGCCCTCAGAAGCCCCACTAATTCGGTAGTATCGACTTTGGAAGTCTATGAGATCCAACTGAGATGTGCATAGTGTTACCTCTGGGATGACCTTCCAACACAATTTGAAGTCTCTTTGCCATGTACACTCATTTGTCTTTACCTTTTCCCCATTTTATTTGAGGTCTTTGTCCAGTTGCATTGCTAGTTGGTGCTTGGTATTAATCCTTCAGTGCCAGGGAGGCTCTTCCCTGGCAGTCATGTCCCATGCTGGGGGAATGTAATGCATTTATATCCTGAGTTTGGCTTAGAAAGAGGCCACATTTGAGCAATAACTAGGCTCTCAGGAGGCAACTCTTAGGAACCACACAACACTAGGCTAAGTTTCAATTTCAAGAGCAAAGGCTCATAAGCATAGTCATCAATATCAAGGGCCCACCAATGGATCATCCTCCTTCACCAGTCATTGACACAGCACTGGGGGACTGTTGCTGGTTCATTAGAGAATGTGGTAGAGCTCTCCAGGATGGGAATTCAATATATTCTTGGTTATTGTGTGAGTACCCACCCACTGTGATAATGCCCTGTGAACATTTGAACATATTTATATACCTTATATGTATGCTCAGGTGAACTTCCTCCCATAAATCCCCTATCACTGACACCCCACAACAATGATCATCCAATACCCAATTGTAACCCTTCTTGATCCAAAGCCTTTTCAAAACTGAAGCCATTAACCTAGCCAAACACAATAAATAGGGAAATGTAACAATAATGATAGGTTGAAATATAAGAAATAAAATACATATAAATTTTTAAAAACTAAAAATTAAAAGATTGGGATATTAAGAAATAATGAAAAATATTTAAAAAAAATTTTTTTTTGACATTCTGTCTTTCATTACTATACTATCTTGTGTACTGTCTGTACAGTGACATTTTCTTCCATTTATTTCCTAGTGTCTTACAATATTTCATTTTGTTTTCAAAGAAGTTTTAGGTCACAGAAAAGTCACATACAGAATACAGGGGACTCTCATATACCCAACATCCTTCCCACTTTCCCCTTCCCATATAAATACCTTTTTATATGTGGATATTACCTTTGTTATAACTAATATACAAATAGTGAAACATAGCTACTATACATGGCCAATGTTACATTAAGCTTTACCGTTTAGACAATACAGTTTTATAAATTTTGATGATTTTTAAAATGGCTTGTGTCCACCATTGCGAGATTATGCAGAAAATTCCATTGCCCACTAAATACTCCCTGTTCAATTTATTCTATTCCTCCCTTTCCCTCCCCTCAAGTCCTATGGTGACCCCCTGGCTTCACTCCTCAGATGACAACATTCATAGTTACTTGCAACAGCACTGAGGTCTTGACACACTGCTTTGTCCTCCCTTATTAGGAACGGCCCATGTTTTTGAGAGACTCTATTCATGAACAAATAGGTCCTCCCCAGATGGGAGTCCAACACCTTCCCACTCATTATGTATGTCTCCACCTACTGATACAACACATTATAAAAAATGTGAATGAAAAAATTACCATTTACACACTCCCTAGAAGCCTACTCCAGGAGTACCCTGTCTCAAATGTACCCCCATCCAGCACCGTAAACCAGTAACCCTTCCTTGTCATATTGCCATAAGAGCATTACCATATTTGTACTTTCATCCATATATCTGCAAATCCCAGGGTTCATCTGGTCCTTCTCCCAGCCCTACCCCAATTCCCTGGACCTTACAATCCTTCCTCCCCAATCTACCCACCTGTCAACACTGCACCACCCACCCAATAATATCACTACCCTCCTGTCCCATCCCTTCAATGCACAACTACACACTTTCCCCATACCATAGATTACATCCATGTGGTTGTTGGCTCACAACCTTCTCCCTTTCTATTTCCTGTAAACCTATCTTTCAGACAATAGCTCTCTGAGTCTGCTCAATTTGCTTAATTCATATCAGTAAGGTCATGTACTGTTCATCCATCAATGCCTGGCTTGCTTCACTGAACATAAGGTCCTTAAGATTCATCCATGTTATCTGGTGTGTTAGCACTGTATTCCTTCTTAGAGCTGAGTAATATTTCATTGTATGTATGTACCACATTTGTTTATCCAACATCTGTTGATGGGTATTTGCATCGATTTCAACTTTTGGCAATAGTGAATAATGCCACTATGACCATTGGTGTGGATAAATATGATCGTGTCTTTGCTTTCAATTCTTCTAGGTATATACATAGAAGTGGAATTGCTGGATCATATGGCAGTTCTATGTTAGTTTTTTGAGGAACCACCAAACTGTCCTCCACAATGGTTGGACTATTCTACATTTCCACCAGCAGTGGATGAGGGTTACCATTCCTCCACACTCTCTCCAACACCTATAGTTCTCTGTTTTTCTAATAGCTGCAAGTCTAATGTGTGTAAGGTGGTATCTCATGGTAGTTTTTATTTACATTTCCCTAATAGTTAGTGATGTTGAACATCTTTTCATAGGATAATTAGCCATTTGTATTTCTTCCTTGGAGAAGTGTCTTTTCAAGTCATGGCCCATTTATTAAATGTGTTGTCTTTTTATTTTTGAGGTGTAGGATTTCTTTATATATACTGTATATTATAGTCATATCAGTTATATGGTTACCAAATATTTTTTCCCATTAGGCAGGCTGCCTTTTTACTTTCTTGATAACGTCCTTCAAGGTGCAAAATTTTATAATTTTAGGAGATCTCATTTTCTATTTTTTCGTTTGCTGCTCGTGCTTTGGGTGTGAAGTTCATGAAACCATTTCCTATTACAAGGTCCTGTAGATGCCTCCCAACATTATCTTCCAATGTCTTTACGGATTTGGCTCTTATATTTAGACCTTTGATCCACCTTGAGTTGATTCTTGTATCACGTGTGAGATGGTGTATCCCTCTCATTCTTTTGGATATGGATATCCAGTTCTCCAAGCACCATTTGCTGAAGAGGCTATTCTGTCCCAGCTGAGTGGGCTTGGTGGTCTTGTCAAATATCAGTTGACTGTATATACGAGGATCTATATCAGAACTCTCAATTCGGTTCCATTGGTCAGTATGTGTGTCTTTGTGCCAATAACATGCAGGGTTTTTTTGTTTGTTTGATTGTTTTTCCAATTATCCTTTTCTTAATTAATTTTTTATTTTTTTAAAAGATACTTAGACTACATAAATGTTACACAAAAAATATAAGGATTCCCATATGCCCCACCTCCCACAACATCCCACATAAAAATCCTTCAATAGTGTGGCACATTAATTGCAATTGATAAACACATCCTGGGGCTTTGCCATTAAGCATGAACCATAGTTCACATTGTAGACCACACTCTCCCCCACACAGTTCTGCATGATATATGATGATATAAAATGGCCTATATCTGTTGTTGCAAAGTCACTCAGGACAATTCCCAAGTCCCAAAAAAGACTCTGTGCTACAACTGCCTTTCCCTCTACCTGCCTCCAGAGAATCCAGTGGCCACTGGCTCCACATCAATGTTGTAATTTCTTCCATTTCTTGAATCACAATATGTCCACAGTAGAATACCAGTAAGTCCACTCGAGTCTATAGCTCTTCCCCCCATCCTGAGAAGTCTGGGATGGTGATGTCCAATCCACCTCCAACTGAGAGGGGGCTTATATCCCATGGGGAAGATGGACAGGATTATCCTGCCTGCAGCTGCAGACTCTCTCCATTTCCTGGGATGGTCGTTTTCCTTCATCATCTCCCTGCCATTTGTCCTGGGTGAGTACAATGAGCTGTAGAGTAGGAGTTGCTGCTCAACCCAAGTTCCAGGCACAGCTGGCACATGGACCACCCAAAGACTCAAGCCTCTAAGATGTACACCTACAAACTCCAGCACCAAGTATAAGTTTGAATAGAAGGGACAGATTAGTCATGTGCGGGGAAGACATAGTTGTGTCCAACTCTGTGACTCTGAGAAGCACCAACTCCAAAGTAGGACACACTGGCAAGGCAGCAAACTCCGGAGCTATCTGCCTTGACATATGACCTGGGTGTCTCCAGAGCCCTCAAGAGCCCCACACTTTGGAGTGACATCCACTTTGGAGTTCTATGAGATCCTACTGAGATGTGCGTAAGCGTTAGCTCTGGGATGGCCTCTTGACTCATTTTGAAGTCTCAGCCATATTAACTCATTTCTTTACCTTTCCCCCCTTGTATTCAAGGTCTTTTTCCACTTGCATCCAGTTGGTGTTTGGTATCAATCCCTTAGTGCCAGGGAGGCTCATCCCCGGGAGCATGCCCATGCTGGGAGGAAGGAAATGCATTCATATGCTGAGTTTGGCTTAGAGAAAGGCCACGTTTGAGCAACATTGAAGGTCTCAGGAGGCAACTCTTAGGCACCCCATAACAATAGGCTAAGTTTCAATTTCAAGAGCAAAGGCTCATAAGGCTAGTCTTCAATAGCTTGGCCCCATCAGTGGATCATCCTCCTTCGCCAGTCACTGGCCCATCACTTGGCGGACTGTTGTTGCTCCCTTAGAGAATGTGGCAGAGCTCTCCAGGATGGGAATTCAGTATTGTCGCTTTTATTGAGTGGCTATTCCCTCACTGTGACAATGTCCCGTGAACATTTGAACATTTTTATATACCTTATGTTTATGCTCAGGTGAACTTCCTCCCATGCATCCCACATCCCTGATACCCTACACCAATGATCCTCCCCTGCCCCAGTTGTAGCCCTTCTGTGATCCAAAGCTTCTTCAAAGATGAAGCCATTACAATAGTTGAATACAATTAATAGGAAAATGAAATAATAATGATAAGTTTAAATGTAAGAGATAAAATACATTAAAATTTTTTAAAACTAAAAATAAAATAAAATTTTAAAAATTGGGATATTAAGAAAATTAAAAATTAAAAAAACATTTTTTTTGACCTTTTGCCTTTCATCACTGCAATATCTGGTGCCCAGTCTGTTCCGTGGTACCTTCCCCCTCTCATTCCCAGTGTCTCACTATTTTTCGTTTTGTTTTCATAAAAGTTTTAGGTCACAGTAAAGCCACACACAGAATACAGGAGACTCTCATATACCCAACATCCTGCTCCTTTCCTCCCACCTATATTAATACCTTTTTATATGTAGATAGTAGCATTTTTATAAATGATATACAAATAGTGAAACATAGCTACTAAACATTGTCAATGGTTTACACTATGGTTTACGTTTTAGACTGTACACTTTATAAATTTTGTTGGTATTTACGATGTCCTGTGTCCATCACTGTATGGTAATGAAGAATATTTCCACTGGTTTGTCCTACCCGATTAGGAACTGCTCTTAAGAGACTCTCGCCTATCTATTTCTGAACAAATTGGTCCTCCCAAAGATGGGATTCCGTCTCCTTTCCGCTCATTATGTGGGTCTCCACCCACTGATACAACACATTATGACAGAATGAACACTCACACAGTTCCTAGGAGCCTGCTCCAGGTGTGCCCTGTCCCAAATGACCCCCTAACCAACACTTTAAACCAGTCACTCTTCCTTGTGCTGATAACATGCAGTTTTGACCACTGTAGCTTTGCAGTATTTATTAAGTTATGTTGCATGATTCCTCTGATTTCATTTTTCTTTTTCAATATTTGGCTATTCAGGAACTCTTGCCCTTCCAAATAAATTTTGTAGTTAGTTTATCCAATTCATTAAAAATTGCTCTGTTAACTTTTATTGGGATTGCATTAAATCTGTAGACTAGTTTGTGTAGGATAGACATCTTAATGATGTTTAGTCTTCCAATCCATGAACAGAGATTATTCTTCCATTTATTTAAGTCTTCTTTGATTTCCCTTAACAGTGTTGTGTATTTTACTGTATATAAGTCCATTATATCTTTAGTTAAATTTATTCCTAGGTATTTGAGTCTTTAGTTAAAATTGTAAATGCTATCTTTTTTCTTGATTTCCTCCTCAGATTTCCCATTATTTGTGTACAGAAATGCTACTGATATTTGAGCATTTATTTTATAGCCTGCGACTTTACTGAACTCATTAATAAGTTCTAGAAGCTTAGTTGTAGATTTCTCAGGGCTTTCTAAGTATAGGATCAAGTCATCTGCAAATAGTGAAACTTTTACATATTCCTTTCCATTTTGGATGCCTTTTATATCTATTTCTAGCCTCAGTTTTTGAGCTAGTACTGCTAACACAATGTTAAATAGGAGTAGTGATAGTGGGCATTTTGTATTGTTCCCAGTCTTAGAGGGAAAGCTTTTAGGATTTCACCACTGAAGATGATACTAGTGTGGGTTTTCCATATATACTCTTTAGCATATTCAGAAAGTATCCTTCTATTCCTATCTTTTGCTATGTTTTTAATCAGAAAAGGTTGCTGTATTTTGTCGAATGCTTTTTCTGGATCTATAGAGATGATTGTGTGATTTTTTCTTTTGATCTGTTTATGTGGTGTATTATATTGATTGATTTTATTATATTGAACCATCCTTGCATACCTGGGATGAAACCTACTTGGTCATGGTGTATAATTCATTTGATGTGTTATTGAATGTGATTAGCAACTATTTTATTGAGGATTTTAGCATTTAGGTTCATAAGAGAGATTGGTCTGTAATTTTCTTTTCTTGTGGAATATTTGTTTGGCTTTGGTATTATAGTAATGTTGGCATGATAGAGTGAATTAGGCAATGTTCCTTCTACTTATATTTTTTGGAAAAGTTTAAGCAGCATAGGTGTTAGATATTTCCGGAATGTTTGGTAGAATTCACCAGTGAAGCTGTCTGGTCCTGGGCTCTTCTTAGTTGGGAGGTTATTGTTCACTGAATCTATCTCCTTACTTTTAATTAGTCTGTTGAGTTCATCAATTTCTTCCATCATCAATGAAGACTGCTTGTGAGTTTCTAGGAATTTGTCCATTTCCTCTAAATTATCATTCTGGTTGGCATATATTTTTTCAGTCTCCTCTTATGATACTCTTTATATCTGTAGGGTCAGTGGTGATATCCCCTTCCACATTCTTTATATTGTATATTTACATCTTTTTTTCTTTGTTAGTCTGGCTAGTGTTTGTCAGTTTTACGGATCTTCTAGAAGAATCACCTTTTGGTTTTATTTATATTTTCTTATTTTCTATTTCTTTAATTCTACTGTAATCTATGTTATTTCCTTCTTTCTACTTGTTTTGGGGTTAGTTTGTTGTTCTTTTTCTAATTTCTCCTGGCATGCAGTTATGTCTTTTATTTTAGACCTTTATTCTTTTTTGATACCTGCACTTATGGCTATGAATTTCCCTCTCAGTACAGCTTTTGCTGCATTCCATAGGTTTTAATATGTTGTGTCATCATTTTCATTCATTTCAAGGTAGTTACTGATTTCTTTTGAGATTTCTTCCTTGACCAACTGTTTGTCTGAGAGTGTTTTCTCTAACTTCCATTTGTTTGTGCCTATTATGGTTCTCTGGCCCTTACTGATTTCCCATTTCATTCCATTGAGGTCAGAGAAATTACTTTGTATAATCTCAATCTTTCTTAATTCATTGAGTTTTTGCCTATGATCTCTCATGTGTTCTATCTTGGAGTATGATCCATGTGCACTCAAGAAGAAAGTATAACCTGCTGTATTTGGGTGCAGGGTTCTGTATAGGTCTATTAAATCAAGATCCTCTAATGTGTTAATCAATGTCTTTGTTTCTTTATTGATTCTCTGTTGAGATCTTCTGTCTAATGGTGATAATGATGCATTAAAGAGTGTAGGAGGGCGCACACTGCAAGCTCCCAGAGCAAGGCGGATTGGGGACAGGGTCCTGCCCGGGGGTCTGTGCTGTGCACGCATGGAGTGAGAGGCTTGGGACATCTCTCTGCGCGGATCGGCGGCGTGGACCGAACGGTGGAGATTCGTGAGTTTTAAGGCTGCCGGTGGAGGTTGGCACAGGTGGCTGAGCCCCGTGGTTACGGAAAAAAATAAAAAAACAGCCATTTGGAGCCGTGGGTGGGGCAAAAAAAGTTTTATTTTCTGGGGAGCTGGCTGCCTGGCGCCCCTTGGACCTTGTGTGAACAGAGCAAACGAGCTAGTCAGCACCTGGTGAACCGGAGAGGGGAACGCAGCTGATTTCCCTAGCCACCCAGGGATAAGACCCGGGCCGCTGCGGAGCCAGGAGAAAGGGACACTTCCCAAAAAAGGGAGGGTTCGGTTGGAAGACAGGGAAGGGTATTTTATATTTTTAGACATCGATCTGGCTGCCTGCACCGCCCCATAGCTTTGGGGAGCAGATAAGCCGACTTGAAGTAGCATTAGGCTGAGAGCAGACGCGAATCTGCACTCAAACTGATTTACTGAGCAGCCCGGTGACGCGAGCGCGGCGCCAGAAGGGGCGGAATACGCCGTCTTTAGCACTCTTCACTGATTAACATCAGAGTTTCAGCTAACCTGGGGAGTCCGGAAAGTGGGACGTACTTGATTAATTTCCACGGGCCCAGCTAGGGTCCCTTCCGTAAGGGGGTTGGTCTAGAAGAGGAATTATTTTGGGTCCTGCATTTGGCTTAAAAAAAAAAAAAGTGAGGTCACCTAAACAAATAAAAAATAAATTCTTTTTAATTTAGTTTAATAGCTAAAAGCTGCTTCAGGACCTGCATATAGAACCCTGAGGGGAAATTCATTGATAAACACAAGTAGGCAGGAAGGATCCACATGGACCCTAGGGGAATCATTGACCCCCCTTAGCTCTGTTTGACTGCTTGCCTGGGTGGATCTTTGGTTTCTCTCTGTTACTTTCTGGTCTATTGCTATTATTCCCATTTTCCTCCCCCCTTCCTTTTTCCTTTTATTTTATTTTTTAAATAGGTGCTGCCAGCTGGTAGCTTATTTGCTGGGCTTCTTATTCAGTAATTTCCCACTCGCTGTATATATTGATTCTGTATTACAAACTATCGCTTATCCTTCCTGCATGTTTCTGCCTTCTGTTTTCTGTTGTGGCTCTTAGAGACAACAGTTTTTCATAGGCCCACAACTTAAGGGTGTCAATTTTTATCCCATCTATTTTGTTTCTTCTTCTTTTTTCTTTTCTTTTTTTTTTTATTAGTATTAACTTTTTCCTTTCAGACCTTTCTCTACTATTTCTCTACCTCCTCATAATTCTAGCCTTCTAAATCACTATATATATATATTCCTCCATTTGTTTTCCCAGTCCATTATAGGAACTCCATATTTTTTCCTAGTACTCTACACTGCCTACACAAGTAAAATATTCATCTCATTAAGTCTCATTTTGCCCCTCTTCTAAATTTTATCAATATTTCTGTTATCCTTCTGCCTTCCTTACATATTTTGATTCCTCTGGCCCTAACCTTTTGCCTTCAAGCGAACATAGAAAGAAGTAAGGAAATAAAATAAGAAGAAAAACTGCCAAAGAGAAAAGTTAACTCACACGCAGAATCAACAGCTAAATAAAATTCTAGAGCATAGAGAAAACCTAATCAACTGAACAAACCCATCAAGATAATATGATGACCAGAGGGCAACAGAAAAATACAAATGACTCTGAAAAACTGGAAAACATGGAACAGTCCAGTGCACAAAATAAAAACCAGGAAGTAATGAAGTACATCGAACAACTAATCAAAGCTATCCAAACAAATATCATGGACCAACTTAAAGAACTGAAGGAAGAGATTAAGGATATAAAGAAGACACTGGGAGAACATACTGAAGAAATAGCTAACACACCTAAAAAGGTAATGGATATGATGGCGAACAAAGACACAA